>CANYBF011806048.1:0-11044 GCA_948192965.1 Dalechampia spathulata | reverse complement strand
AAGATGCTAGAATTCAAAGGAAGACATCTCCCTGATAAGCAGATGCTCAGACTCTCGGAATGGTTTAGCAGGTATGATTTCACTGTAACTCATATAAAAGGTCAGTCAAACCTTATCCCTGACTTTTTATCCCGACTCTCTAACCAAATCCTATTAGTCCATATGTACCTCCTAGTTATGAGCATCACCAAGACTTCATTAAGGGCCAAGTGTTGTGGCCTTAAAATCTATTCATCTAGATGTATAAGGATTTGGGTCATTCATACAAGATATCCTTCCTAATATTGATGAGTGATGAAATTAAGCTTAATCTATTGGACAACATTCATATAAGTAACTAAAGTACATTGGCATGCCATGAATTTTGTTAATCTAACATATCTAACAGAATTGATTGACTTAATAGTCAAAATGTGATTGTCACATGACTTATTCATGTATGATGAATTAAGTGGAAGTGCACATGATTGGCATGTGCTTTTGGAAGGAAATTTAAGTCAGTCACATGTAAGTCACATGCAAGTCACATGCCAGAAGCATGTGACATGCACATGACTTGACTTATTATAACCCCAAATTGAATTAGGGTTACATATGATGTTTTTGCTGAAAATAAAAGAGAGATAGAAGAAAAATTTTGGCTGCCTCCTTCTTGCTTCTGCTTTCCAGAATTTCAAAGCTCATGGACAAAAAAAACATTCGGTTTTGATAGAATATCAAGGAGAAAACTAAATTTAATCACTATTCTTCATCCATTCTCTTTATATTTTGTTTTACTAGTCTCTAAACAAAATTAGTAATTTGATTACTGATCATTTTCTTAACTTGTGTGGATAGTTTGGAGATCCTCTATCCTTGGGGATTGAAAATTTTGCTACAACTGTTCATAAGGTAAAAGAAAGAAGGAGATCGGCTTAACAGTAAGTTTTTTAATCTCCTTATATCTATATAATCTTCTCTGTATGTGATGTTTTCTATGTATAGAATTGCAAGATTCATTGTAAAATGTGAATTTAAAAAGTTTTAAATTATATCTTCCATTGCTAATCACATTTTAATAAACCAACAGATAACACTCAGTATCCAGATATTGCTCCTATTCATAATCCATTAGATAGCTCAACATCCAATTATTAGGATTTCCCAACTAGATGAGTCCCTATGACCTATGGACAAAGGCATAGGTCCCACTTTCAGGCCTTTGGAGACTTATATGAACAAAGAAGAAGGAGATAAGGTTACCGGTACTTAAGTAGTCCCACCAGACTCACTAGTTAAGGACCTTCCACTTCCCAAAAAAGTCCAAAACTACTTTTGGCTACTTTATTAAAGTTTGTCAAATAATGTGTCCAAGATAAGATTCTTTCTTATCTTTCTTTATTAAAGTTGTTTGTATTATTATAAAAATTGATGTAACTAAAGATAAGGGTTATCCTTATCTAATAAATGTAGATTTCTTATTGGCTTTCAAAAAGGCATGTTGTAAGGAGGTAAGGCTCAGCCCTACCTATAAATATTATAATTCCTTCGCATAGAAGGGTAGATTGAGTTGAAGCAATAAACAACCTTTCTAAAATCCTCTCTATGGCTTTCTAAATCTTTCTCTTCATACTTTGAAACTAAGATAGTCAAGATATCAACTACATTTTCTCTTCTTAGTTCTTGATCTATACTGAGATATGTTTTTTGGGTTTGCTTTGCCTTTTCTTACGATCTCTTGTTCTTTGATGATGCTTTAGGGCTTAAACTTCTCCTCTTCATGTTCTTACAAAATGACAAAGGCTTGATATTCTAAAGCCTAAAAGAAGTACCAAACCTCCTAATCTAGTAAAGGTACAGGCTTGGAGTTTAGACCAATTACATCCTCTCTATAATTAGAGGGTTCAGATTTTTGGTTCAGACACTATTAAGCTTATGTTAGTATAGCTCTTGCCCCTAGGTTCACTTTAGATAACTCTTGTCATGATGAATGAGAGTCATCCCTAAAAGGAAGTATAACATGTGTTGATCTTAATTACATTAATAATATCCATTCTTATTAATACATTGATTAGGAATAATTTAGATATTGAACATTTGCATACAATAAGAATCTCATTTCATAAACTGTTTATGAATTCCTTTGTACTATTCCAATATATTGGAATTTATTATTTAGTTAATAACCTTTCAAGTAAACTGAATAATGAATAATGCCTTTTATTGATGAATGGTTCAATATCAAATTACAATGAAACATGATGCTCTAGAGCATACACTAACATCAACCAATGCCTATTCATTCATTTTTTATAACATGAGAATCATATGGCTAATGCCTTAGCCACATTGGCTTCAATATATTAATGATTGTAGAGTTAGATTTAGCTTGTTGGTGTATGCTCTAGAGCATCATGCTTTATACATAAGTAAATGCTTAATCAACAAAAGGTATTATTCATTATTTTAGTGCAACATTTAGTATACTTGTTTTATTTAGAGTATTAAACTAAAAAATGAAGTCCAAGACATTGGAATAGTGCAAGCAGAATTCATAAATTGAGAATTGATGCTTACTTCGAAGATGCAAATAAGATAAATAAGATGGCTTTATAAAGGCTAATAGCTAACTTTACCTAACATCAAGATGTTCTTTATAAAAGAATGGTTGATGATCTATAACTTCAACGCATATCATGGAAGAAGATTAAAATTGTCATATAAACAATGCCTATTGGTGGTTGCAGATCTTACATGAATGGATTTGCTTTATATAGAAAAATCTTGCACGAAGGTTATTTTCTAGCTTACCATAGAGACAAAATGTATACAATTTATTAGGAGATGTCATGAATGTTAGATTAACAGAGATTTGAGTCACATCCAATAAGTTAAAATGTAGAATTTGACAACACCACGACCATTCTTAGCTTGGGGGATTGATATCATGGGTGAAATTTATCCTAATGCTTTTAATGGGCATTAGTACATACTAGTAGCGATTGATTATTTCTCTAAATTGGTGGAGGTAGAGTCTTGTGGTCAACTAGGGATAAAGCAAGTTTTCAAGTTTATGAAGAAGAATTTCATATGTTATTATCAGGTACCACATCACTTGGTGTCTAACTATGAAGTGCAGTTCTAAGGCCAATAAATTGATCTACTAGAAAGACATAGGATCAAATATCCTTAATCTTCTCCATATTTCCCTCAAGCTAATGGGGTGATCAAAGTGACTAATGAGACTATCAAGAAAATCCTTGCCAAAATAGCACAAACTTACCAGGATTGTCATGAACAATTACCATGTGCTCTGTGAGGTTACAAAATCACTACAAGAAGCTCAACAAGCATTACCTCTGATTCTTTGATCTATGAGATAGAAATCATATTGCTAGTTGAAGTGGAGCTCATATCACTTTGAGTCATCCTTGAAGCTTAGTTGCTAGAAGCTTAATAAAAGAGGGCTAGATACAAGTAGCTCACAGCCATTAACCAAAAGCTGGTGAAAGCTTTATACCATTTGTAGCTTTACAAAAAGTGAATTTCCAAATAAATTTAATAAGAAGGTCTTGCTTGTAGCTATTTATGAAGGTGATCTAGTTTTGAAGTAAGTTAGAATGGTCATTCAAGGCCTACATGGGAAATTTAGGCCTAATTAAAAAGGCCCGTTCTTGGTAAAGAAGATATTACCTAAAGGTGCAATCTACATCTTTGATCTAAAGAGTAATTAATTTTTTTAACTTGTCAACCTTGACGAATTGAAAAACTACTTTATCTATAGTAAAGCATAAAATAAAAAGTGAAAATAGAAATAAAAGTCTAGTGAAATGAAAACATAAAAAGGTAGCTCACTTAAAAGTTAAGATATAAGATAAAAATCATTGCTCGATAAGCTAAAAATCTTCTTAGATGAATCATGTAAAAGTTAGAGCTCTAAAAGTAAAAGGAGATTGTTAAAATAGTTAATTAGAAAATCTCACAACATACTAGGTAGTGACAGAAGTCAAGTTTAATGCATATTGAACACTTTATGCTAATCTTAACATTTTCATCCAAATGCATTAATTTAATTAATGCAAATGGAATGCATATTCATAAACTTAGCCTTAAGTAATACTAATTACAAACATAAAGCAAGTTCTTTCTATTGTTATGTACAATTTTTATTGCATAATAGTCTTTATAAAATAGAAACCTATGCATGGTGCAAAACCCATAGGTTATATTCATCATCTATAGTAGATCCAACTCTAAGGATTTCTATTGGCATGATCCAATGGCATGACTAGGTCCTCTCTACATGCTATAGGACGTAAGATAACAATTGTTCTCCCATAAATTTTGGCAGTGATTAAGGGATAATCTATCTTTATCATATTGAGGTAGACTCTGGAAGGACTATAATGGATGCACACTCTCAATCTAAGTAGTCAAATGTAGTCACTATATATTCTTATAGTCACATGTTATATGTGCCACCAAGGATAAGTTCACCTAATCTCACTCTTAGTAATGGTTCCTATTCACTACTAATCATCAAAGTTAACATCCTCACCTCAATAAAGGTGTAGCCTCGCCTCATATAGCTATGAGGAGTGTATCCCTGTAGGTCAATCACCAATAGTGCCATGAAGCCTAACTTCTTCTAAAGCCAAATCTATAAAAAAAATAAAAATAAAAGCTTACTAAGTTAAAAACCTTACAAAAAGTTGCTTAGATAAAAATTAGAGTAGCCTATTAAGCTAAATACCTAGAGGGGTAGTTCAGGTACAACTTAGGATCTATAAAAAAATCACAATAGCCTAATGAGCTAAAAAACCTCATGAAAGCTTACTCATGCAAAAATTAAGGCAAAAATACAATTCTTCTAGTTGAAAACCTATAACGATAACTTAGAATCATACCTACAATAGCAGTAAACTAGTATTTAAGTGCTTGAATTAACCTTGCTTCACTTTATCCAACCTAAGGATCATCTCTACCATGATCATAAGAAAGGGATTTGACCCTACTCCATCTAGTCAATTATAAAACCAATCATCAGATCCCTATAGCTAAATGGGTTGATACATACAAATTCTGCCAACTATTTGAAGGTAACCACTCTTAACCATGAATAGGTAGTTAGTATCTTGTTGTTACACAACTAGAAGATGATTGCAAGACATGCATAGCCCTTTGTAGTCAATAGTGCACCCACTAGAGGTCTTCTTGAAGGGCTCCTAACAGGAAAAATATGAACCTACTAGAGGTCACAATATGGGGTCACCCTTGAATGCTTTCAAATTTTGGTTCAACTAACCCATAGTATGAGTGCTAATTTAAACCCTTTAGAGATGAGTTTAGGTGGTTAAGATCTATTCTTTTAGAGTTTCAAGTTCAATTTCACTATCTTAATCAGTTAATTGACCTAGGCAGGTGTAGGGACATTCATTGGCATGAATAAATCATCAAACATAACATGGTAGCAATAACAAAGCAAGCATAACAACAACTATAAAACAAGTATAGCAGCAAAAGTATAAAGAAATAATGGCCCTATAGACCCAAACCTTTCACCATGTGGGTGTATTTTGGATTTTCCTTTATATAGCTTAGTGTAGATCTCTATTTTTGAATCTGATTTGCATACATGCATTTTTTAATATCATAAAGCATTTGGTCATATGGCACATCTAATTTTTAGCTCTCATGAGCTAATGAATGAAGTTAGCCTTTTCATTCATGCATGTTGTGTGCTTATGTTTTCTTAAAATGACTTGACACAGGTTCCAATTATTGAAACCAAGTTGCACACACATACTTCATAGCATTGTGAGTCATTTAGACATACCACACAACTAGTTTACAACTCATGTAAGCTGGTACATGATGTAAATTTTCAACTTCATACATAGTATGTATCACTTTATGTGTAGCATCAAGTTGAATTTTCAACTTCATGCATTGCATATACCACTTCATGAGATGCATGAAGTTCCAAAAGGGCAACTTTTCCCATATTGCTAACATGTGATGGTCTCTTATCCCTTGGGAGTTATAAATATCCCTTGGGTATTGCATTTTGAAAGCATTTTAAGGCAAAACTCTACTAAAACTAAGAATCAACTAATCATGCTTAATTAAGCTCTTAATTAGGTAATTAGAGATTAATAAATCCTCTCAAAACCCTAATCACATCTAGAATCAAGGATTAAAGTTGCATCAAGTGATTTTTCTCTTTGGGATAGATTTTGGATTGTGATTCTATTTATTTCAAAATGCCCCAATAGCATTTGAGACATACTAATAGTTTAAATGATTTATGATAGTTGAATATTTGGTTTGCATTCTTGGTTTTAGCCAAAAATTATGATTTCATCTTCTAACAAACACTTCATGCCAAAAATTATGAACATCCATATATGATGCATATAGTTGTCTAAATTCATAAAAATTCAAACTTTCAATTTTTTTTGCTTCATATTTCAATTCATTTGAAGTTTCCAATAGCATTTGTGACATCATAGTAATCCTAATGATCTAAATTCATCATAAATCATTTCAATTTCATTGATTTTGGCCTCAAATTTAATTAATCAAATTAAATACTATTTTTTATTTAATTTAGTTGCCATTGATGTGATTAAGATTAAATTGGATGTTGATTAATGCTCTAATTGATGCCTAATGATGTTAACACTCTTCCAATTTTGATGTTCATGATCACTTTGATTGGTTTTACTATTAAATCAATCTAATTTTGCTTAATTTTATAAATAAATGCCATTTTGAGTTTAATGACATGATTAGGCTTAATTAGATATTGATTTATTTGTAAGTAATTTCACATGTGATCTTAAAATTTTCCAATTTTATCCTTGTTCAATTTTGTCTAAAATTGATTATTTTGACATTTTTCACAATGTGACTCATGTTTATTGCATATTTCATGAATGTTGCTGACACATTCATTTGACTTTGACTCTTAATTTATGCTCTTATATGGCTTTGAATTGATCAATCATGTCCCACATTTCCTTTTATTGGCTAATAACATTTGCTTGTTTGCATTTTTAGTTGGTGCTTTTTTTGCTCATGCTCGATGTCATGTTTCCCCAAGTTGAGGAGTTATTGTTTAATGACTCACTTTTGTATCGTCAATGACCCGTTTGTAATAGAATAGGCCTCTATTCACCATTAGCATGTATGATTAACCTTTCATCATATATCTGCTATCTCTATCTCAATCCCCTTCTCCAAGCCATTTTTTTATTCATGTAGCTTTTCTTGTGTTTATATCTATTATGATGTATGTATGTTATACTATGTCATGCATATGCCATGTCATCTCTCACATGTCATGCCTATGTCATGCCATCTTTCACATGTTATAACTATGTTATGTCATCTTTCACATGTCATGCTTATACCATGCCATTTTTCATATGTCATGTCTATGCCAAATATTCTTTCCATGATTACACCATGATTGCTATGTCATATTTATCATATTTGACATGTTATGTTTGCTATGACTACTACTATGTTATATTGTTATGTGCTTTATTAATGCTTATCAATGCTCGTCTGCCTAGAATAATTAACTTGACTAAAATGGTAAAATCAAACTTGAAATTATGAGAAAATAGACCTTCATTGCTTGAACCTATCTCTGAAGGGTTTGACTTAGCACTCATGCTATTAGTTAGTTGAACCAAATCTAAAACCATCCAATGACAACTCCATCTTGTGACTTGTATCAAGTCCATACCAATCCTTGAGAAGATTGCACTTTTGCTCCAAGTAGGCCCCCCATGCCATCTATTGCAAACCTCACTCTGGGTTGCAACAAAAGCCCCACCTACAAACCCATAGAAAGTAATAGAAGAAATATGGAACATATGATGAATAAAGCTAAACATACATGCTAAGGGGGAATAAAGTAGAGGCCTATTATGTTACAAAGGATCTTCTATGATACAAACATGAGAAATTAAGCAATGTAATGAATATGAGTCAAATCATGAACATATCATAAGAATGATAAAGAGCTCCTAAAATCATACTTAGCAAGTCATTTACGCTCAATTTACCTCTTGATTCACAGTTAATCATCTAAATAGCATGGAAAAAAATCAAATGAAAATTAAGAGAAAATCAAATGAAAAGCATGATTGGAAATCAATTTTTAGGTAAAAATTGATCAAAGACCCAAATTGGAAGATTTTGAGATCATCAAGTGTCAGTCAAAAATAAGTTAACAACCATATTCAGTCCAAAGCATGTTAATCAAAAAAACCATAATTAACTAGCATTTAATTCAAGATTAAAATGAAACTACTGATTTTTATGTAAACAATAATAAAATGATCATGAGAAACAAAATTGGAAGATTCCAACATCATGGTAAATTAATTAGAAATGAATCAACATCCAATTTGAACTCAATCATATCAAACACAATTCAAATCAAATTAAAAGTGGTATTTAACTTGAAAATCAATTTTAAATCTACAATTAATCAAATGGGAATAACGTTTGATGAGTTTAGATGAAATCTCAAATATTACTTAAAAGTTCAATTAGCATTAAAAAACAAGTGAAAATGAGTGAAAAATCATGAATTTATGAAAATATGACAACTATGTGTGTAACACATAGCATGGTGTACCACAAATGACCTAAAAATTGCAATATTTGCCATATATAATGTGATATGTCCAATATATCACAACCTAAAAAGTTAAAATAAGACTTTTAAGCAAAAATCATGAATATGATTTAGAAAATAGAAGGGTTTAGGACTACCATAGATTATATTCGATTATAGATTGATCTAAATGCTATTGTAGCATTCAAAACATGGTCAAAGCATAAAAACATAAAACCCATTCACAAAAGCATAAAATCAGAAGAAATTAGAGAAGAAAATGTCATTTATGAGACTTAACAATGTTGAAGTACCTCTGGGACTAGGTAGTGTTTTGGAGTTTGGGATTTGGTGATTGCATGGCATTGATGTAGTGGTATTTGTGTTGTGTTTGGGTGTAATTGGTGGTTCTGGGTTTGATGAAGGAAGGCTCCTTCTTCTTTAACCCTTCAGTTAGTTTAATCCTCTCACCGATTGAATAGAAGTCCTCAAAGGTATGAAAATTTTAATACTTCAGCTTATCATAGTACAGTTGTATCAACCTCATAATAAGCTTATTGATCATGTCTAGCTTAAATAGCTTTTTCTAACCAGCGTAGCCTTGTCCATCCATCGACTAAAGTAATCCATGAAAGAATCATTAACTTTTTGCTTCACCATCTCTAAATCCAATAGAGTGACATTAAAATAGGACTTGAACTTGTATTGGTTACAAAATGCAGTGCATGGAGGCTTCCATTTGACTATGGTCACCTTGTTAAGATTGTGATACCAAGCTAGTGCTGGTCTGTATAGTGAGAAAAAGAATAGTCAAACTATCTACTCATCCAACAAGTCTATTGTACTCATCATATGGTATAGGTCTTTAGATGATTCTTTGGATCCCTAACCTCATTGTACTTGGGAACATACATGAGCTTGAACTTAGCAGGTAGCCTCTTGATAGCCTGAACTAAGAACTCATCAAAATCTAGGTCAAAACCCCATCCCCTAAGTCTTCATGATAGATTGTAGTTTTTTTATCTTCTATTATAGTGTGAAGTCTCAAACTTATGAACATCATGCATATGGAGTGAGACATCATCATCCATCTTAGTGTTGTACAAGTTGACTGCCTTCCCCTTATCCTTGATAGGAGCTAGTGGGGTGACAAAATCTCTAAGACTACGAGCCTTCTGAATCTACTATTGCAGGAGAGTCTTGAAGTCATTAAATAAGAGCTTGGCCATAGACTGATCAATCAGTTGATGAACAGCAGTAAGCAAGGCATCATCAAGCACATGGTAAAATGTCTCAAATGGAGATGCAACAATTTTAGCATGCTGTGAGTCTTACATGTTTCTGCACATGAGAGAGTTAGCATGGATGCATGTGTATGCATATGTGATTGCATGTGATATACGTGATATGACATGTAGGATGTATGCATGACCTATACTAGGAAACATCCAACGTTATGGCTATAAAAGAGAATCAGTTAAAGAAAAACATGCATGGGCATGCATGTATACGTGTTGGATAGAAAACATGAAAAGGTTAGTGAACATGTAGCACACAGCAACACTCCCTGTCACCCTTACAACTCCATGAAGATTGGTTAGTCAAAAATCTCTTAGGTGGGATACTAGCCCAAAGTATTTTGACATGGTCATATTGCTATGATAAGAGAATGCTAATTGAATAGGCTGAGGGTATGCAACCATCATAGAATCATGAAAGGATTCTAACTCTTAGCATAGCAATACAACATGATCATATTGTTATGATAAGAGAATGTTATTGGAATAGGCATGTGGTTAAGCAACCATCACAGAATCATGAAAGGATTTTGACTCTTAATAGAGCAATATATGGTAGGAAATAGGTCAGATTTAAACAAATCCATATATATGATAAGACATAGATCCATATAGTATGTGAACAAAAGGGTCTTAGTTTTGGAATGTTGCTATGGTTAGCTACATGAGCTTTAATCCAGTAATAAAGGGTTGAGGTCCTTTACCATGTTGTCCATAACCTATCTAGGTCAATCCCACAACTTTTTCACTGTAGGTCCCTAGTAAAGTTACCACTATAGGCAGGGCTTTCACCATGACTTAGAGCGAGGCTTACAACAAATGGCACTAGGAGCCCACTTGGAGTGAAAGTGTGCTCTTTTCAAGGGGCTACCTTGAGGAATGAAATGGACTTAAAATAATTGCAAGATGGAGTCATCACCGGATGGTTCTATATTTAGGTCAACTGAGCCATAGAATGAGTGATAAGTTAAACCCTTCAAAGATGGGTTTGGATGGTGATACGGTTCTACATGGGACTCAAGAGAACATAAGGAGCTTGAAAGAAGATCCATTAACTCTTCCAAGTGGTCCAGTCACAAGGTCACAAGCCAATAAATTTAAAGCAGCTATGAACATATTTATTCAAGAACAA
>CANYBF011805731.1:0-10794 GCA_948192965.1 Dalechampia spathulata | reverse complement strand
CACATCAAGTTTTAGCCACACATTCAAGCATAAACACTTAATCATCATGCTCACTTCCATTAACATGCATTTTCATATAATCATCAGCACATCATAGCCACTAATTGCATACATACACATATATATACACGTCTACATACATACCTACACCCTAACAATCATACGTATATGTACAAACTACTAGGGTCCTAGACGCGGGCGTAACAAATTTGGGATCAAACCACATTACTAATTGATGGACATCCTTTAATATCAACTTCTTACAACCTTCCCAAATGACATTAACAATAATAGTCTAACCATTACAACCATATTAGCACTCAACAATATAATAGATAAATCTGAATAAAAAAAAGTTCATGTTATACTAATCATTATCAACTTTAAGGTCATCCTAAGCATATTCAAAAAGTGTATTGATATGCTTCTCATAATCATATTTAAGTAATAGTATATTTTATAACTTCTTATCCATAACATCAACTCACTTGGATTATTGATTCAAGTGTTCATCATGATATAATTGTAATTGTTAATGATTACAACATAAATCTACCATAGAGCATGAATTAGAAGAAATCATTATAGGTAATGGCAATGCTATTTAGATCACTTATATTAGTAATGTTGATTTTAATACATCAAATCTCAACTTTCAACTCTCTAACACCGTTTTTGCCCCATATATTAACAAAATTTTATCTTTGCTACTTGATTTTATTATGATAATAATACCTTTATTAAATTCTTTCTATTTTATTTTTTTTTATGAAGGATATGATAAGAGGTACATAATTAGTGAACAAGTAAACTAGAGATGGTTTGTATGAGTAGCCTTTTAAGTAATCAACACATTGGTAATGCCTTTGTAATTAAGAAGATATAATTAATTGACTTGTGACATGTTGTTTAGGATATCCAAATAAATGTATGTTTTGCTAGGTTTTAAATAATATGTTTATTTCCTATAAATCAATTCGTCAGTCATTCTTTGTAATTATTACTTTACTCAAAAAAAATGCATAAGTTACATTTTTCAAAAAATTCTATATAAAGTTAAAAATGTATTCAAATAATTTCTAATGGTTTATAGGAAATATTTGCCATGATATCATTAGACCAAAAAAGACATTATGTGCTTTCTATATATCAGTTTTCAAGATATACATGGTTATATACTTTAAACGTAAAAAAGGAAGTTCAAATTGCTTTAAAAAGTTTGCATTTACTTCTTAAAAGATATTTTAATAGAAAACTTTAGTCTCTTTACATTGTTGATGGTGATAGATTTCAAAGTTTATCACCTATTTAAAAACTTATGGTACTAAACATCTTATATTACATCTATACACTCCTAAAAGGGTGACATTTATTGAACAATAACATCATCATGTTATTAAAACAACCAAAACATTGATGCATCAAGCTTTACTTTCTCCTCAATTTTAAAGTTTCACTTGTACTCAAATAATGAATCTTACAAATAAACTACCAACACTTCTTTTGAATGATAAATCTCTACATGAAATACCGTTTCAAAAAATCTATATGTTAGATTCACTTTACATTTTTTGTTCATTATGTTATCTATGGCTATGTCCATATACAAAACAATAAATTAAAGTCATGTTCAACACCATGTGTTTATTTGGATTTTAAATAAATTTTATTACCATTATTGTCATCATTCATTTTCATCCAAAATGTTATATCTTAAAAGATGTATTCTTTTTTAAAAATAAATATTATTTTCAAAATATTTTCTCCCTCTTAAATAAAATTTTAAAATACTTGCATGTGATGATATTACTAAAAATAATATTGTTATAAAGTTAATCTTTCATCAATTAACTAAATTACCACTTATTATTATAATAGTGTTATCAATTTTTTACTACATCTAGATTTATGCTCTCTCAATCAAGTATTCTTCAACATAATGCTTTACCATCTACAACTCACTGCATGATAACTTGATTAAAAATAATATCAATAAACCAAAATACATTCAAACCTTCATTACCTTTACTTTACTTTATTCATACCCACCACATATAAACAAGCTTAACCTCAATCCTATTGGAATCAAGTAATGAAAGAAGAATTTGATGTAATGGTTAAAAATCAAACTTGGGATCTAATGCCTAATAACCCTCCTTAAAATGTTGTTGATTATAAATGGCTCTACTACATTAAGTATAAAACATATGAATTTATTGATATGTACAAGGCGTTAGTTGTCAAAGAGTTTACTTAAATGCCTTAAATTGATTTTCATTTCATCTTCAATTTAATAATCAAGCTAACTATAATAAGACTTGTGCTCATTATAACCACCCAATGTACTTTGGCTTATTCATTAACTTGATATCAATAATTTTTTTTCTAGGGTAGACTTGATGAAGAAGTACATATGCAATAACTCTAGGTATGAACAACCTAATCTTTCTCCTTATGTGTATAAACTCAAAATGATAATTTATAGTCTCAAGTAAGCTCTATAATGAAATAACAATATATCTCATTTTGATGGTATTTCTTCATTTTAAGTGATTCCTCTTTCTTTATTTTGCATAAGTTTAGCATCAATGCATATGTTCTTTTAAGTATATGACATCATGATTATAAGTAACATTTCTTATGGTGTTTAAAATATTATCATTGGTTTTTCTACTTGACTCTCACTTAAACATCTAAGTTATCTTAACTATTTTTTAGATGTTAAGGTTAAGGTAATTCCTTCTACTAAAGGTTACTCTTTTCACAATATATATATATATATAAGAGGTATACATGTAAGACTCTAAAGGCATGCCCATGCTTATAAGCTTTACTATTATTCTCACACTAATGTCTAAAGCTTTTATTATTAATGCTTCTTATTACCAACATATTTAATGAAAAATTTAATATCTCTTGCTTATTAAACTAAATGGCATATTTATAGCCGATAAAGTAGCTTAGTTCATGTATTGCCCTTTTAATACTCATTGGCATGTTGTCATATAATTGCTTTAATATCTTAAAAACATTATCTTTCATGCTTTATTGCTTGTCCATGAGAATGACTATTGCATATTAGTTTATTTAGACTTTAATTGGGTTGATGATCATATTGATCAAACTTTCATAATTGGATACATAATATATCTTGGTAACTCATTAATTTTTAAGTCTTTAAAGAAGTAATGAACATATTACTAATCTACTTAAAGAGCTCCAATTACCATTTGTGTGACCCATAATCCTATATGATAATGTGGGAAACTACATATCTTTGTGAACATCCATTTTATGTAGCAAAATAAAACATTTTACAGTTGGTTTTCATTTTATTAGGGATTTTAAGTGTTGGCCAAACAAACTTAGGTTTGTCATCTTCAGGCAACTGATTAGGTGATAGATTTACTAATAAAACTCTTCCCTTAAAGTGCCTTTACTAATCATTTATCAAGTTGTTTGTTGTTGAAATCAATAATAACAAGGGCATGTAAAAGAGAATAACTTAGTCTTCATATCAGATTGTCTTCATATCATATTATGAATCTTGTTATTTTCTCTTCATTTATTACTCTTTGTTAAGATATTTTCTACGATTTGATTCCTTTTTTGAGCTGATTTAGGATTGTTGTTATATAAAGATTACTAAAAATACTAATACAAATGAATAAAGCTTCAAGTGTACATTTGATATTATATGTTGAATCTCTTTAACTATTTCAATAAATATTTGAAATATAAATGTTTATTTTATGGTGAAGCGAGTATTGTTGTGTAAGATAAAAATAGAGATAATGGATATACAAAGAATGAGATAGATGTAACATGTATATTTCAAATATTTATATATTTTAGAAATTATAAAGAATTTATTTATATGTAATAGGCATATTATGTATATATGATAATTTTTTGATGAAATTTTAGAAATTTTATATTTTTATTAATATTTTTTATGATTTCTATATTTTTGAAGAAACGTTAATTTTATATTTTGGATAATTAATTATTTATCATTTTTAAAGAGGTATTTTAAAATCATATCATACAATTTATGAATTTTAAACTTATTATTGATTTTCATTCAACTAAAATTCATAATCCTAAAATTCAATCATAAATATTATATTTTTTAAAAATATTTCAACCTTCGGTTAAAATTTTTTTTATTATTACTAAAATATCATTCATTCTAATTTTTACACCATTAATAAATTTAAACTTAATTTCTTCCTAATTCTTCTTCTTGTTACCTTCGTTCTCTTTTTTCTTTCTTGCTTTCTTCTTCTTCTTCTTCTTCTTCTTCTTCTTCTTCTTCTCCTTCATATATATAGTATATATCGATAAATATAAATATATACTATATATATTAAAGTGTGTGTATATATATATCATACAACATTTATCAATATATATCATACCAAATTGTAAGTATGTGTGTGTATGTGTATGTGTATATATATATATATATATATATATATATATACACACACACATTTATAAAATAGATACACTCATATTTTATAAAAATAATATATGATAAATATTTATTTACTTATATAAATTAGTAAATAAATAAATATATATATATTATTTACACATATTTACAATGAAAAGCAAAAATAATAAATAACAATAAAAACATTAAAAAAATTACAAAGAAATAAAAGAAGAATCTAAATGAAAAAGAAAAAGAAAAATAAAAAAGAAGAATGAGAACAAGAAGATGGAGAAGAAGAGAAGGAAGAAGGAGAGCAAGAAAAACAAAGAAGATCAAAAACAAGATGGAGAAGAAGAGTAAAAAGAAGAAATTGATAAGAAGAAGAATAAAAATCAGAAATCAATAACAAAAAGAAGAAAGAATAAATAAAAATTTTTTAAAATAGAATAAAAAATAAAACAAAAATAAAATAAATTAAAAAGATCTATTAGTAGTTGCATAATTTTAATAATTTGAATTTTAAAATGAAAATAGCATTAATTTTTAGGAGGTATAAATTTACATTTGTATAATTTTCCAAATTTTAATTGGGACATTTTCACAAATACCATGCAATAAAATTTTTTTAAGCATATCACAAAATATTTTATTTTTTAAAATACTAAAAACTAGAAATTATATGATTGAAAATTATATCATGAGATTTTTAAAATCTCATCAAAACATATATTGAAAAAAAATTTATATTAATAAAAAAAGTTGAGATTTTTATGAGAATCTTATTTTAATAAAAGATTATTTCAAATTTATCATTTTCTATTTTTATAATAAAAATATTAGAAGATTTTAGAATTCATATCATAATAATAAATAAAATTTTGTCTTAAAAATTCATTAAATATATATCATAAAAATAATTTATATATTTATTTAAAAAGTTTTTACTCCTCTAACTATTGGATAATTATTTTTGTTATCATTAACTATCACTTTTTTATATTTTAAAATTTTTTTATTTTAATACTTTAATTTACATCATTGTCTTGATAATAATTTAATTTTTTCAATTTTTTCATTTTTACTATTCAATAAATTAATTCATATTTTCTTTAATTAAATGTTAATAATAATAATTATTATTATTATTATTCTTTCTTTTCATATCCTTTGATTTCTATTTTAGATTTATTTTTTATTTTTTAATTTAGCTCTTTATATATTTCATTAAATATTGTAAAAATATTTACCATAATCATTTTTTTTATTTTGAGTAACATGTGTTCCACTTTCAATCTATTTATTTTAGCATATACTATTATTTTTTAAATACTAATTTCTACTTTATTTTGATTTTAAAAATATTCAATTGTTTATGGAATATGTACTATCTTAATTTTTCATCTTTATCTTTTTATTTTATACTTAATTTTGAGAAAATTATATGATAGAAAAGAAGTTTCAATAAATATTTTGTAGATATTTAGTAAAATAATTGTAATTTTTTATTATTTAAATTTAATACCTAATATTTTTTATTTAACAAATTATAAAATTTATTTTTTTATATTGTATATTTTATAAAAATTTACTATATGTAGAATAAGTTCAAGTAAACCTTTTATAGTCTTATAGTAAATATTTTGTAATTCTTCAATCTTAAATAAACTATTTGTAACCCTTTGTAAAATTTATTATGTACTTAATATCTTTTATTCAAGCATGCTATATATTTTAATTATTATTTATTATATTCAATATTTTATAAAAACTTATAGTATATAAATATATAAATAAGTAAGTTGAAGTAAAATTTTTGTAAAGTAAACTTACATAAAATATATGTAGCCTTTTATGAAACTAACAATCTATCAAAAAAATTTTATTCCTACAAACTAAATATTTTATTTTTTATTGTCTATACTTAATATTTTAATTTGAATTAATTGTATATTTGACATTTTACAAAAGTTTATGATGTTGAGAAAAAGATTTATTAATAAATTATTTTAACCTTTCATATGTCTAATATTTTATCCTTTTCATATTTATGATGAATAAAATAGTTTTTAGTAAATAAACATTCTTAATCATTTAATTACACTATATTTTTTGTAGAAATAAGTATTAAAAATAAATTTGTTGGATAAATATTATAAATGAGAAACACAATTATTTAATAATTAAAATAAAAAAGAATTAGTAGTATGTTAGCTCAATATTTTTCTTTTTTGTAATCTAAATTAAGAAATAAAATTATTTTATTTATAATTTAATAATAATTTACAAAAAGGCATTATAAGAGAAATGAATTTTTTTTATGACTCATTCATTTATTAAAAAATGTATTTTACGAGGAAAGACATTAGATAAATTTTGGCAATAAGTGCATTAACTAAATATATTTTACATGTAAATAAATATCAAAAATTAATTTTATAATATTCGTATTTGTCAGACTAATTTTATTTTAAATTTATGTCAAATTTAGAGTATGCAATTATATTTATACCTTTTTCTTTTTTATTCTTCTTCTTCTTCTTCTTCTTCTTCTTCTTCTTCTTCTTCTTCTTCTTCTTCTTCCTAATTTTTCTTATCTTCTCCTTTTCCGACATCATCTTATCTTCATATCTGGCTCCGTCTTTTCTTTCTTCTTTTTCTCTGATCCCATCTTATTCTTTTATAAATTGAAAAAATGATAGATTTTATTAGAAATATGATATTTTATTTTAGGTAGGTATCAAATCTTTTCCAACACCTTCTTCTATTGCTTCTATTATTGTTGTTACTTCTTCTTATCTTTTTCACATTTTTTATGTATTTTTTGTTTAACATTTTCAGTAATGTAGTTATATTTTTTTATGTATTCTGTTCAATATTGTTAATTGTTTCAGATTTATTTATTGAATCTTCTTCTTTTTCTTTATTTTTTGTATGTACCAAATTTGTCAAGTATTTTTGAATATTATCATATCTAATTTTTTAAATAAGATTTATACAATTTTATATATGTAGGGTAGATAAAGTAGATATAGATAAATATATGTATATAGTATCAAATATGATAGCTAAGTTTATCTACTATGTCTACCATATAATTAAATGGTAAATAAGTTTATCTACTATATTTTCTAATCATAAATATAGTATAACATTTATCTACTTTTATAATAAATGTAATAGATATTTATCTATAATATATATATATATATATATATATATATATATATATATATATCTTTGAATTTTCTTCGATACGGCTTGATACAGGTCCTCGTTATCCAACCCGAGTTGCATACATACGCTTTAGCCTCCCATGAGTGCTTTGGACTTATGGAGCAGGTTACTTTAGCTTGTGGAGGGCAGAACACGTTATGTGAGTTTTGTGATGTGTGGAGTATCTAATTTACATGCTACGTACATTTAATTGAAATGCATGATATGCATGGCTTATTCCCTTGCAAATCTAACATGTGTCATATATCTCCTTGTTATTTTAGCACATGGGAAGTCTTTTGAGCATAAGGCACACTTCCTAATGTGCTTTGAGAATGGGATGCATATATGATGCATTTTTAACATGTTGTACATATACTGCTACATGTTGCACATATAACCCATTTTTGCACTACATGTTATGCATATCATTGTGGAATTTTAGAAATATCATATTGCCAATCCATTTCTGGCAAACCTTATCCCTTCCTTATAAACATACTTTGTGTATTTATGGAAAAAATTAAGGCAAAACTCTACCAAAATCATTCCTCACTTAATTAAACACTTAATTAATTTCTTAACTAGGTTATTAGAGATTAATTAGCTTTACCTAAACCCTTAACTATATTTTGAAATTAAGAGGCATCATTAGCTTTGGTGAGTGTATGAAAGCTCCTTCCTTCCTCTTTTTTCTTCTTTTCCTTAGTGGGTTTGCTTGATTTTCATTTATTAACATCAATTAGTGAATGTAACAACATCATTCATAGCTTTATGATAGCTTGAATGATCTACAACAGTCGAACATTCATTTATTTTTACATTTTTATTCATATTTTTGCTTAAAAACTTGATTATATGTTTTCTGAAATGCTATATATAGTGCATGTCTACCTATATGTGGCACATGTCCACCTATATGCTGCACATGTAACTTGTTTTCCTATTACATGTTATGCATGTCATGCTATATGATGCACATATAGCATCCCAATTTCACAAAAATAATATTTTTCACTCAAATTTGCTTGTTTCTTGATTTTATTCAAAGTCTTTAGTAGCATTTGTGGTTTTATTATAAGGATATATTAGTTGATAAGTTATCTATTACATATACTAGATAGTATATAATACAATAAATACATCTATCTACCATATATATTATATGATATATATTGGTAGATAATTTATCTACCAAGATATATATTTGAAATCCCAGAATAAGTAGAAACACTAGATCAATGTATAGTGGTTTGGTATAACACTTTGTCGATGTTCACTTCTCCTAAGTCTCAACTTAGGGTTCCACTAAACCAATATACAAATACAATAATGAATTCTTCAACAAGAATTCAATCCCTAATATTTTCAAGGCTCACACTCAAACCTTTGCATTCATAATCAAACTCACAATATTCAACTCTTAATTACAACAATAATGCCCCAACATTAATCACATATCAACCTAAGATTACAAATCAAAAGCTTAAGGTTGTAAAAGAGTGGGAAAGAGAGAGATAAAATCAAATGCAAGCAAGATTTAGTTTCTAGCAAAGTAACTTACATGAAAATACTTTTCTCAGGTGTATAAATGCTTCATATAGAGAATAGATCCATTAGACAGCAAAATAAATAGCAAAATAGAGTCGTTAGAAAGCTTTAAAATCTTTCTGTAAAATACATGTACGACCGTATGAGATCCCGTATCCCCATATTGCTACTTAAAATGTAATGCCAATTTATATCAAGGCTATAGTACAATTATACCACTCACTTAGTATGCCTGTACAAAGCTTTCAGCCAATTTTAGCAAGTGGTACGACCAGCCCATGCGGTCGTACGAGTCAATACACAAAATATGGTATGGCCGTACCCGATCCTATACGCCCATACCAAACATATTTTTCACTTTTCAACCAAAAAGGGTTGGTACAGTGAACCGTATGCCCGTACCAAGTAAAATACAATAGTGGTATGCCCGTACGTGATCTCGTATGCCTGTACCACTCATATTTTTAACATTTTAAATTAAAATTAATTTAAATTGATTTTGTAAAATACAACCATCAAAATACTTAGTCTAACAATATTAATAGATAAATTATCTACCATATATACTACATTGTATATAAAGGTAAATACACTTATTTTCTAGAATTTTACATTAATGAAAAATAAACAAATTGCAAATAATAAAGAATATTTCAAATTAAAACACTGATAATGAAAAATAATAGTAGGAGTAAAAAAAATATTTAATGTGTTTTTGCTTGTATAAAAATAATAAAAAGAAAGAAGAAAGAAGGAGAAAAAGAAGAAAAAACAGTTGTTGTTGTTGATGGCCATGATGTGATGGTTATGCTGGTGTGATAGTAGAGATGTGATAGCAAGAAGAAGAAGAAGATATGGTGACGATGGTGGTGGTATTGTAACAACGATGATATGGTGGTAATGGTGGTGTGGCAATGACAATGAGACAGCGGCAGTGATGGCATAGTGGTAGTGATGCAATAGGGACAAAAATAAATTTGGAAAAGTCGAATAGGGTTTACTATAATGATGACTATGATTTTTTAAATAAAATAATAAACATTTAAAAGAAGAGTATAAAAGTAAATGTAAAAATAAATATGACAAAAATTTTAATTTAAAAATTAAACTAATATTTACTTAAAATAATTCTTAAAAATCTAATATTTACCTAATTAATCCACAATAATTGTCCTTTTAATTATAGCCGAATTTAGAAACAAGTTGTTGACCCTGACTTTTCACTATTGTATAACTTAGGGATTTTATTGATTTGGCTAGGATTTAACCTCTGATATCAATCCATGTTATGCGTATAGGCCTACGTGTCTTTCTCTGTGTGTTCTGGTGCACAAAAAATTTCAGGACTGGTGGGGCCTACCATGGCGCCTGGCGGGACCCGCCGTGTATTCTGAGTGTTCTGTATACGTAGAACACCCATCCCTATTGCCTGTACAAGGGAAAAACAATTAGAATGCAAAGTGTTGCATTTTTGGCCTTGGGTACTATTCATGATGAATAGTACCCAAGTGGGGCCCACCAAACGGAAGCAGGGCCCGCGGTCCCCAATAACCTATTCTGTGTGTTCTGTACTTACAGAACACATTTTT
>CANYBF011805220.1:0-18142 GCA_948192965.1 Dalechampia spathulata | reverse complement strand
ATTTGGTATGTCATACACATAACATGTCATGCATATGCCATGTATTACATCATCACACACATATCATACATATGATATGCCATACATCTTTCGCATGCCATGCATAAGGCACGTTATTTACTATGCCTTGACATCCATCATTTCACATATCATGCATATGATATGCCATTCATTCCATATACTATACACATGCATTGCATATGCTATACGCCCAACGCTAAAATAAATCAAAAACGTTAACGCATAACGTCATACGCTATTTGCCATAATATGTGCTTACATATGAGGTTGCCATATCATGCATAAGATATGTCATACACGCTCACATGACATGCATATGCCATGTTACTTTTATTGCTATATCGCATGACATGCATATACCATGCCATCTAAATGCCATATAGCTTTATATGTCATTTTACGTGCAACTTTGCAATGCCAATTCACATGACGCGCTGTGTGCTTACATTTATGCTCGTATGCTTGCCTGCTTAGGATAATTAATTCCACCTATAATGGTAAAATCAATTTTGGAAACTCATGGAATAGATCTCCACCACCCGAACCCAATGTCTGAAGGGTTTAACTAGCACTCATGCTACGGGTCGGTTGGACCAATCCGGAACCATATAATAACCTTGTTATCTCAAGTCTTAAGGATACTTGCACTATTGATATGAGTGATATATATTTCATAGACATAGATTAATCATCCATATGAAATCTCATTGGCAAGGTCTCCAATGAGTCATTCCCAAACCGCCCATCTACATATTCACTTTAGACAACTCTTGTCATGATAAATGAGAATCATCCCAAAAGAAAGTATAACATGTGCTTATCTTAACCGCATTAATAATATCCATTCTTATCAATACATTGATCAAGGATAATTTAGATATTGAACATTTGCATACAATAAGAATCTCATTTCATAAACTCTTTATGAATTCCCTTACACTGTTTCAATATCTTAGAATTCATTATTTAGTTAATAACCTTTCAAGCAAACTAAATAATGAATAATGCCTTTTATTGATAAATCATTCAATATTAAATTACAATAAAACATGATGCTCTAGAGCATACACTAACAACTAAGTCTTGTAATAAACACTTATTAGAAGTAAAAATGACAGCTATTTTATCATCTTTTGCTATTTTACTTACTGATAGTAAATTGTATTTGAAATTTGGGATAAGTAAGGCATGATTTAAGGTTAAACTTAGGTGCAAATGGATAGTTCCAATGTGGGTTATGGCTTGTTTGCTTCTATAAAGTAAAGTGACATAATTTTTAGTGCATAATTTGTGATTTGTGAACAAAAGTGGTTAATGTATTATGTGTGAAGTGGCTCCAATATCAACTATCTAAGTCTTTATATTCTTATATGAAACAAGTTTTGATGTAGGATGAATTTTATCTGCATAACCAATGATGTCTGTACATTTTGTTAACTTTGAAATTTTCTATCCCTACATGTATCTTGTAACTTCCTATTGAATGAGTGTTGCTATATTACAACATTCCTTACTTAGTGCCAGTTTGACCATCTAGTCAAGTAGTGTATCATCAATTATGATAGCATTTCTTTCTCTCTTTTCTTCCTTAAGTCAAAAAACCAGTCTGGATAGGCAATAAGCTCAAAACAACCTTCCTTAATATGCCTAGCCTTCTCATAGTGAGTACACTTAAGTAACATTTTCTCTCTTTTATCTTCAACTTTCCTGTTAGGAAATCTGCTTTTGTTGATCTTGTTTTTTTTATAAGCATAGATATTGGATTAAGGTTATTGTTCACTTGGATTTCTCTTTGTTTCTCGACACTTAAGATCATAAAATAAGCTTTATTGACCATAAGCAAAGGTTCCATGATCAATATTTAATTCCTTACATGATCATATGTATTGTTTAGACCCATGAGAAATTGAATAACTTTGTCTTCATTGTCTGCTATATTGATTTCTTTGGCAGTATTGCATTTGCATCTAAGTAATGGCCTAAGACAGCTTAACTACCCTGATTGCCTTTACAAGAAGTTTCTGAAAATACAAAATGTGATTCATAGTAGAGAATGGGATTATAAAGAGAGAGGCTCAAATTGACTAACAATATATTTTCAAGATCCATTTTTATTTCAAGATTCACATAATCAAATTTTTATTATTTCTAACATTAAGATCATAAATGACCAAAATCAAATTAAGAAAATGTATACTATACTTTTATAGTTGATAAGGCCATTAAAATAAGCAAAATTTAAAATTTATAAAATTAAAATATTTAGGATTAATATCAATATATGTCTTTAATTATAATCATTTTTTGAATTTTATCTTATTTTAACAGTTATCTTAATTTAGTATGTAAATTTTTTTTATTATGTTTAGCTTTAAAATGATATGTATTTTGTCATATATGACATGCTTATGTGAAAATTAATAGTCTATGTAGCATATGATATAGATAAAATTAGATAAATTTATCATATAATAAAATTTTAGGATAAATTTGTAATATTTTTAAAATCAAAATTTTAAAAATATCTTTAATCAAAATGTAAATTTTTTTTACTTTACAAAAATTATAATTATGTAAAAAAATTTTTTGCTAAATTTATGTAGTTCAAATTGTATTAGTCATATCAACATGTTAAGATATATTAATTTTTAGACAATAAATAAATTAAAATTAAATATAAAGATAAATTAAATTAAAATTTAATTTATTTGCTTATCCTAATTTTATAAATTATAATAAA
Organism: Dalechampia spathulata; assembly: GCA_948192965.1. Lineage (NCBI taxonomy): Eukaryota > Viridiplantae > Streptophyta > Magnoliopsida > Malpighiales > Euphorbiaceae > Dalechampia > Dalechampia spathulata. Next base: position 15,381 of record CANYBF011805220.1, on the reverse strand, counting down.
ATAAATTTCTTATTATTTTGAAATTTTAAGTATTAATTTTAAATCTTATGTTACAATTAAATATTATTTATAAAATTAGGTTACAATAACAATTTGATTGAACAATTTATTTTATTCTAATTTATAAACTAAAATAAAATTCATGAAAGAAATATTATATTATTTTAAATAATACTTTTATTTTATTTATAAAATTAGACTATTACATTACTAAATGTAAAAGAAATTGTAAAATCATGCTTATATTTAATTATTACAACTCTTGATGTTAAAGAGTCAAATGACTTTACCTTCTCCCAAACAACCTCTAATATTTCAAACAAAGCTTTCTTCAAATTTCAAAAACCCATGTTAAAGAAGGAAGAACTAAATCTACCCGGAATATAGAATCTATTGTAGCTCTACACAATTGCTCTCAAGATCACAATCTTGTTAAACTTTTGAAACAAGTAAGGCTCAACTTAGATAAATTGAGAAAAAAATAATGTTTTCTTGTTTCCAAGAGATTTAGATTCCATTGATTAACTAAGTATATAATTATCAAATATACTTTAATTAAATTAATTAAATTGTTTTAATTTGACATCTTTAATATAAACTCAATAAAAGCAAAGAATTCACTCATAATTCTCATATGTTGAATTTAACAATTGGAATTCCTAATGCTAGAGAATTCAATTAACTAAAACTCGCCATCATAAAGAAAACATACCAATGATCGTAGTGATCATCAATTAGTAATTATCAATTATTTTAACTCTTTTCTATTAGTTATTAGTATTTAGTTATTCATATATCAATGTGAAATAATATATTTAATAAAATAATCTTTAAATTAAATTAATTTAAAATGATAAAAATAATTACAAAATTCTAACCTTTAATCCATGGAAGTTAAGAGGTTAACTTCCTATGAAATAGGATAAACTAATTTATATATCTTCAATTGATGTAGATTTTGTCACATATGTTATGCTTATGTGATAATTGATAGCTTATATGATATATAAGGTGGATACAACTAGATAAATTTATTCTATAATTAAAATTCTATGATAAAATTTATAACATTTTAAAAAATTAAAATTTATAAAATTTTTTAATTAAATTATAAATTTTGTTTAGTTTGCTAAAATTTATAATTAACTTAAATAGTTTTAGCTAAAATTTCTATGGTTTAAATTATATTAATCAATATTAATATGTTAAAGTATATTTAATCTTTTAGATAGTAAATTTTCTCTATATTATTCCATAATTATTATTTTAGAAAAATTATTATATGTTATTGTTTGTTAATATGTTTTATTTATATATTGTGTTTAAATTTAGAGTTGTGTGAACGAATTTCCAATAGATAGTAGTCAAGTTTATATCACCTCTAACCATGTCTAAAAAGTCTTTAGGCCAAGCTAGAAGCATTCAATTTACATCACTTCAAAACCTTACACCAAGTGGAGCTAAATCCTGCCTTTCTTCTTGTTGCTATCCACTCTTATAATCTCATTAAACATATATTCTAATTTAACCATCATGAGTTATGGTCCTTTCATAAAGAATTTAAGATCATTTTAAGTAGAATTAACAATATGATTGACTTTTTGATACTTCTATAAGTAGTTTTTAACCTCATTTCATATATGATCAATGCATTTGACATTACACCTAACATTGTTACTTTACAACTAGTGAGCACCATGATTCCTAACATCTCATTCTTTCTCCATGTTTGTTCCTCTCGTTCTTTCTCCATGTTTGTTCCTAATGACCTATCATTAATTTTCTAGCTAAGGATTGCATCTTTCTATATTATATTATAATTTTTATTTATTCACCCATTTATCGAGGGTGATATCATGATCAAACCCATAATTGACCAAATAGAAGAGGGCAAGACCCCTTTCTTATGGTTTTAGTAAATATAATCATCAAGCTTGATAATGTGAAGTTTGTTATTCAAATCACTTATTAGGTAGTCCTATATTATTTTAGGTATCCTTCTTATTGACTAAATAGTCATCCCCATCATTTAGCATACTTAAGAAAAGTGAATTTTAGTTATAGTGCTTGTATTACTTTATATGCATTTAAATAATTGTTTAGGTATAGACATAATTATATAAGAGAGCAATAATAATGTAAAATGAAAAAAAAAATGTAGTCTAAAGCAAGCAGGAAGTTAGAAGAATACAATAAAGAAAATGATTCATATAGATTATAACGCTAATGAGTTTAAGTATGTATCATAATTAATTAATACCTTTGTGATCAAGGTACATATAGGTGATAATTGAGTTATAGAACTCTAGCTTGCCTCATGATGGAATTTCATGGTCAATAAAATTATACTTAATCATAATCATATGAGATATTTTATAAATGAACTTAAATTGCTTTCAAATATTCAAAGTTATTTAAATTGAATATTTTATAATCTTATTTTGGTAACCAAATTAAAAGGAAAAATTTATCAAATGTGTACTACAAATTTCATATTAATGTGCACTTAAATGTTCTATGAGAACATGATTGATTGGGAGGAGGAGGTTTGGTTGGTCAATATGAAATAAGTGTTGACTTTACTTATTAATTTGGGGCATAAATTAAATGTCAGATCATTAATCATGGCATCCCAGTTGAGATTCTTGATGATGTCAAGGATTCAGCTCATGCGTTCTTCAGTTTATCAAATGAAGAAAGGAAGAAGTATTGGAAAGGGAATTCACCAACCGATTCTGTGTTTCTTACAATTAGTTTTAATCCTTTAACTGATAAAGTTTTGAAGTGGAGAGATTATCTTAGCTTCACTTTTATCGCTAGAGATGATAAGTCTCTTGCTTTATGGCCTCGTGTCTGCAAGTAAGTGTCTCAAAGTCATTTTTAATGTATTCATAGCATAATTTCATACATTTTCATGCATATTTTGCATAATTCACATGATAATTCATATAGCCTAGGAATTTACTTTATTTAGATGGATTTTACATGCATTTAGTAAGTTTCTTAGGTGTTATTTTATAGTTAAATCATAGTTCCAGGTTTTAGAAGTTTAGTTTTTCCATTCAAGCTTAGAATTTAGATTTTTATTGAACCATGCAAGTCCTACATGACTCGTGTATGACCTATATGACTCGTGTAGGCCTCGGCTCCTTTTAATTTTTGTTTCCTTTATGTTTTTCCACCTTACACGAGTCATACACGAGTCGTGTATGACTTGACCATCAAATTATTTCATGCATTTTAGCTCATTCGAGCCTTACACGAGTCGTGGATGACTTACACGACTCGTGTACCATCTGTCCTTTGTAATTTTTACTCTTTTTCATTTGATTCGAAAGCTACACGACTCATGCAGCATTTACACAACTCGTGTGGTGCATATAGGTCATATTTTCCCTTCTTTTTCTAGCCCTAGGATCATAATAATGCATAGTTAAGATTCATTTACTTTATTGAGACAGTTATTAGGGTTTTATTCATTCAGAATGTGGAAAACAAAGCAGGGTAATTCATACACGGACATTCATTCACTCACAATTATGAAAGTCTAGGTTTAGGTTTTAGGTTTATGGGCAGAGGGAGAGAAGATGGGATTCAATTGGTGTGATTGCTAATCTTCTCTTCTATTTTCTATTCTTATTCATAGCCTTTCATCAAGACGTTGAGGAAGCAGCTGAGGAGGAATCGAGAAGAATAGAAGACAGAATAGCAGGAGCAACAGAATTGATCAAGATTCTCTTCATCTCCATATTTTATATTTTAGTTTTAAATATTTATTATGGTTTTATTTTCTTTATTCATCATACCCGTTTTATTTATTTATTTTCCAGTTATGGTTTGACAGTTTAGGGATTGAATGATGTTTTGAATAGATTTAATTCCTTTCTATTATGAATCCATTTATCTCTTTATGTTCTTAAATTGTGATTCATAATTATGATATTTGATTGTTAGAACGAGCCCTTTTAACATGAAAATGTCGAATTAGTTTTGTTAATCGCTTTGAAAGAAGGTTTAACCTAATCGAACAAATTTAAGAACACCGAACGATAACTGCCTATACATATGAGTTAATTAATTTGAAGGCATAAGGTTTAGTAAATGAACTTAATCACTAAAGTTAATCTTAACAGTCACGAAAGTAGGGTGTTAGCTTAGCTTTAGAAAAGACTGCTTTGGAAGAAAAAACTTTGCATCTAAACACTGCTTTGAAGTTGGTAATTAGATTGATAATGAAGGTTTAATCTTTATTCATCATCGTTCAACCTTAGGTTTAATTATATATTATATATATTTAGTAGTTGGTTTATGCTTTTAGTTAATTAAATAAACTATAATGTTGATTTGCCTAGATAATCGATAAAATCAATAGCTAGTGTTTAGCCGCTCTTGGTCCCAGTGAACGATACCCCTATACTGCAGTTACGACCCATTTATACGCCAACATTATGACATGGAGAAAGTAACGTTCATAAAGGATAAATTCCACCATCTATGTTGGTTATTGTTCTCACTAAATAATTAAGTAGTGGAGTAAGGGATAAAATCAAAATTTTTATTAATGAAATAATAAAATAAAGGGTTTAAAAGGTGGTGGAATTAAAAAGAAGCATTAATAGTCTTATTACTAACTGAATAGGTAAAAAGAAATGGTGCAAGAAGATTATATCATTATTTAGAAATAAGGACTTAAATTGTTTAAAGTAAGTGCTACCGAAGAGGAGAATCACCATCCCTAAAGAATAATAAGGTAAGAATCTTGTATATATGCATATAAAATGAATTGTTATGTAAGGTGAAATAATGATTTAAGAAGAGAAAATATAGAGAAATTGTAAGTCACAACAAGGTGCAATAGTTGTAGTTTTTATATGCATGAGGATGTTAAGTACATAATTGAATTAGGGAAATTACTAACTTATACATATTGTTTATATGTACTAAAATTTCCTATGATTTTATGAATCAAATAAATGAATATGATATTATTTACCTTGAAGGAGCGATTATGCATGTAGGCTTGAATATGTATATGACTAAAGGGATTTATGTATTAATTAAGGACCAATATATACTAAGATGATTTTATTATTTGGACAACCTTTTAATATTTATTTCTATGTAATTATACCTAATATTAAATTAAAATGAAAGTTTGATTAATGTTAATACATGAATACATTACATTTATGTGAAATTAGTGGTTGTTAGATTTCATGTATGTTGCATACTTAGAGGGTCATTCAATGTAGGCATATACATGAAGAAAACTTGAGCTAAAATGATACTTACATATGCATGAAAAAATATTAAGAGGGCTCATTTACTTTGTGCATTAATGTTATTAGACCAAAATTTTGAGTGAACTATTAATCTAAAGTAGTGAATTAATGGATGAAAATGTGGATTGAATTGTCAAACATATTAAATAAGGGTTGTGATTTTGGCTAAGAAATTGGTTAAAACTAAAAATTATAAGCGTGTTATACACATCACCATTAGACCATCTAATCGTATATACATACAAGTCCAATAAGTAACACATGCTACTAGGAATGTTGTTTAAGTTATATATGAAGTATATAAGAAATAATGGAAGTTGTCACTTGAATTACTTAAATGCATTTTGAATTGGGGCCATTAGACCATATATAAAATGCTAAATAATATATGTATGATTAACTTTATTAAGACCTTAATGCTAACCACATGTACAATTTACTAAAGCATACTTGAATGCTTATTAAGAGGTCAAAAAAGCATCAATAGCTAATGATTATGGGTTAATTAGAAGTTAATCTCAAGTATAATACAAGTACATATGAAACATTAATAATGTACATCATATGAATTAATCTTTGGGCATGGTTATTCATCGATTAACCATGGAGACTCCATGTCAATCTAGTATGTAGTAAGTACATAATGGGAAAAACTATACCTTGACACTTGCTTATAAATTACATGAAAATTGGACTTAGCAAGCTGATTTTATACATGTTAAAATTCATGTCAAATCCTTCATTGAACCCTCTTAGTTTGACTTCACTAATGAGTAATTCTTTATGTTATTATTGAACATACACATACATGGTCAACTAACCTTGGTTTTCATCATGGGAAGTGTATATATTCAATGAAAAGTAATGTAGAAAGCTTATGTCATTGCATATAATTATATTATAAGTAAGAAACTTAACTTTAAGTAGTAACTTAAGAATAATTTGGACAAATTCTCACCTTATTAAAACATGTATCTACGGTTAGAATAAGCAATGGTCATTAAAATTAATCAAGCATAAAACATATTCATATCTATATTCGAGCCTCTAAATGACATCATACCATAATCATAATGTATATATATATACATTAAATATATATATATATATATATATATATATATATATATATGCATAAAGGGATTGGATTAATTATTACCTTATCTATGGATATATGAATGATTAAAATGCATGTGTAATTTAGGATTGGTGAACTTCAAAAGGATATTAAAATGAACTATATGCATGCTATAAAATGTCTAAGAATAAAAGATATGAAACTATACATAAAGAGTACGTACATAACTAGCTAAAAAAGGTATACATTATTATTTGTATGAATTAAAAGTAAGGAATTAAGTTGAGCATGATAATTTGCTCAATGATCAATTATTTATACATACTAAATTATTGATAATAAAAGACTGAAAACATAATAAAATAATGATATGTGGGAATATTAGAGAGGTATGTTTGGGATGTAAATGATTATGTGTATGAACAAATCAAAAGTTATACATGTGCTTGCATTAAAGTTTAAGAGAAATGATTACAAATATGGATGGTATTTATTTAGGTGACAATAAAAGAAAAGCCTCGATGTCTATATTGATGGAAGGTTAACCTTTTGACAATCAAGTTTATGCCTATTTACTAATAATTCCTAAAATAAAATTGATAGGTAAATGAATAGTTAGTCTAAAGGTAAATGCACTATAATAAAATTATCAATTAGTACTTTAGTATCATTCATTAATTATTTGGCAATTATACTTAGAAAATGAGACTTGCTCAATAGGTTAGTTAATTATCCCTATGATGTCACACCCCGAGCGGCGGGACATGCTTTCGTAGTATAGTTAATAATCCTTTAAGATAAGAAATTAATAATTACACTACAAGGGACTTTTAACTTTGTCAATTAATCTACAATGTATTGAATAATTTTAGATGCATCAAAAGCAAACATTAACAATCCTGTAACATAGACATCGTAATATATCACATACTAACGTATGCCACTCACAAACATGCTTTAATACATACGTCATAAGTAAAAACCACATTAAGTCATCATACCAATTTTAAGTCCTTAGTGTTATTGTGATAATTACATAAGTTTTACAATATGATTATTTTACTACCAAAATGGTAAAGAAAGGAAGTTGCACAAATCTGTAATCATAGGAGTTTGTCATGTAGTCTGGGTTCTCTACCAAAATCCAGTTAAGACTTTGAACCAACTGCTAATGACACTAACCCCCGTGCTCACTCACGACACTCATGCATGTGTTCATCAAATGATAAATATTAAGAATAATCTCATTGGTGCTAGTAAAATGATATCAAGCAATGCAATTAGTAAGTAATAATAACCTACCAATCATTCAAACATGAAATAGATACATCCAATAATCATCAGCATTCTTTACCTATGATCTCTATCATATAACCATCACATTTTCTATAGTAAATGCTTTATGTAGTAAGGTAACCTTTATATCATTTTCATATTATAAACCCAACTATGAATTCATATCAAGTGATGAATATGCCTTTGAGAATGCAATGATACTTTGCACTCTCTCTCTGATTTTTCTTTTATCAATCTTTAATACCTCTACAATTATGCACAATCCTATACTGGGTCCAATGTATCATCACCTCTCATACCTATAGGAACATCTCATTCCTCTGTAGTTCAATGAAATGAACCCATTATTACTCTACGATTCCATATAGGAATCTAACTCTGTAATTTCATGTAGAAATCCAATTATGTGGCCTAATACGTATCAATTACAACTCTGTTCATCTCTATAATCACCCCATCCTTATACCTCCCCATCACCATGATATGTTATGATTATGTAAGAATGAGTGAATGTACATATCATGATCATAGGCATGCTTTATGTCATAATATGAACATAAATTCAGTCACATGTCATCATGCATTCATGAAATGTTCCTTCAAGGGACCAATTATTGGTCATGGAACACTAGCACAAACCTGTAAATCTTCTTTCAAACCACCTATAACATTGCAAACTATTCATACTTAATAAAAGAACCAATTTATATGAAGATTAATGTCACATTGCATTCTTTCAATCATTTCACATGTAAGTCTAAGATTTAACATAATTAAGTAATCATAAAAGGATTCCTAACATTGTTTAACTAATACACAGTTTGATAATATATACACATATAATGAACATATAATTTAAGGAGATAATTAGTAACATAAGAAGATTTCAACATTTCATGGATTAGCATTATAGAGGTATCATTCATCAACCAAAATTCTTAGTGAGCATATTTTATATGTCTATATATCACATCATGTCATAATACTTATCACATCCTTAATCAAGCACCCACTATGCATTCATGAATTGATTGAAATGTCTTATTTTATATGTGATTAGTGTGAAAATGATATGAAATTATGCTAATGATGATAATTATATGATGAGATTAGAGTTTATAGCTCTAATGTTGAAATTTGAAATTTCTAACGAAACCTCTAAACGGAACCACTGAATGATGGTTAATTGATGATTTTGATATTAAGAACCCTTGATATGATTAATTAAGTATGCTTAAGATGATTGTTTTAACTTAAGTTAATTAATATGAAAAGATAGTTAAATAAGATTTGGAATTATCTATGATGTCATAATTAAGTGATGATGATGTAAGTATGATGATGTAAGCATGATGTAAGTAAATGAGCCTAATTATGATCTTAATGTATTAATAAGGTATTAGGAAAAGAATATAATAATATGTAGATATTAGAAAAGTATAATTATAATTTTTATTAATGATGTCATGATGATGTCATTAAGTGGTAAGATGATATCATAAATGACTGATAAATAAATTAATGTTATGTAAATAGATAAATAGATGAATATATGGTTGAAAATAGAATAAGTTAAAATAGATTTGAATTAGTATATTAAATTAGAAGTGGGATTGGAAATGGTGTTAGTGGGTTTAGAAATTATGTTAGTGGATGGAGAGAGAAATTAAAATATTGGTATTTTGGAGTTAGTGGAAAAAATGGAGGGGTTTTTAATATAAAATAAGGTGAATTGGGGTATGTATAGAGTATTAAATACATGAATATGAATGTTGATTGGTGGATTTAAAATAAATACATGTACATATATGTATGGGTATGTACATAAGGTTACAATTTGGTATTTGGGGACATTTTTATTAAACCAAGTATACCCTACACCTTATCACTCCATTATTTCATCTATTTCCTTCCAAATACACCATATACCATTCATTTTCCAACCTTATCACTTCATGAACAAACATAATTCTCTTCCACCACTTATTTCATTTTCTTTTCTCCATTTTCTTATGCTTGCTCTTACTTTCTTCTTTTATTCTTCAAGACAGCCACATATCCTTCATCTATCTTTCATCTGTACTTCTAACTTTGTGAAATACCTAAGATCTATATGTTTGGGGTAAGATCAAGTCAAAATATCTTCATTTTTCCTAGTCTTACAAAGAAGTTGAAGTGCTCTTTGAAGGAAATCGAAAGTTTACAAGCTTTTTCTTCTTCCTTTAGCTTTGATTTTCAAGATCTAGCAACATCTTTGAGTATACATCAAGGTTTGGTCAAAAAATTATTTGTTTTTCTTTGTTCTCTTGGTGACCGAAACTCTTTCCTAATGATTATTCAAGTTCATGACCAAAACCATGAAGAATCTTGGATTTTGTTTAAAACCACAACCTTCTCTTGTTGATTAACTTTGTTTTGTACTTGATCTCACTTTCTAAGGCACATGAATTTGATATAAGTTGGGCAACAACCTAAGGAAGTCAAAGAAGTGGAAGTTCAACAAAATCCATAGCAAACTCAAAGGGGTAGCAAGTTTTAGTTGAATTTTTGCCTGTTTGGCTAAAGGTGAGCCTTGGTCAGTATGAAGTAGCTATAGATCTACCAATTTGCATATTAAATGAGTGTTTAATGGTTTGGGCAGAATGTTTTATGTTATTTTTAGTTGGTGATTTGATGGTTAAAGTGGTTAGTGATGTAAAAGGGCATGAATAAAGTGATTAGTGGTTGTGTGGGTATGTGTATCTTATGGTTTTTCTTTTGGCTGAATCAATCAAGCAATATTTCTAATTGTTAGTAAGTCTAAAACATGATTTTAAAGAGATTTACTAAAAACAGAAGGTTAATAGAAAAGTAGATGATGAAATCTAAGTTTAAGATAAGTTATTGTGATGATTTAAGGCTTAATCTTCATTTTTAAGTATATGGAATTTAAAAACTATGAAAAATTGATTATGTTAAGTATGATTAATTATACAATTTAAAAACTAAAGTGAGATAGAAGTCTTATAATGAAACAATATTAGCATAAAATATGATTAATGGAAATTTGACTTAAGATATGATTTTAAGATGTTAAATGGACAAAAAGGGAAGCATATGGCCATAAAGGATTTTAAGGATTTAAATGGGTACTAAAATGAGCATATTAAGTATAATTAGAAGGTTTAATGAAGTCATAAGTAAATGGTATCAATTGGTTTAATTAAAGTCAAGTAAATTGACTTAATTTAAGGTTAAAATAAAGTGTGACCTTAAGTATATTTTGAAGCTTGAGACAATTATAATCTAAAAGATTTTAAGTATGATAAGTGTTATTAAAGGTTTCATAGATTTAACAAGTGAATGATATATTGTGGTTAAGTAATATTATAATATAGGTAACTTAAGAATGCATTTCCAAATATTAAAGGAATTTGAATGAAGTACATGGCTTTGAGACTTATGTAGACTTAAATGATCAATTATTTGAGTATGTTAAGTGATTTTAAGAAGTTTAATAAATTAACAACTAAGTGGTATAATATGACTTTAAATAAGATTTTAATTGAGAACATAATTAGAGATAATAATGAAGTATGGGTTCATAAACACATGATTTATAAGGTGTTCACACTTGTATGATTATAATGGATATCTTAATTAATAAGTTAAGGATAAATGGTTATACTTAAGGATAAATGAAATATAATTTAAAATTGATTTAGTGAAGAATTGATATATGATTATACTTAAGTAGTGGATATTAAGGATGTTATGGCATATAGCATGTTATATGAAAATATTAAAGGAAGTGATATATGGTCATATTAAATGATATTGGGGTATGATTAAGTATAAATAAAAGAATTATAATTAAGTAATGTCACTGTTTAAATTGTTAACTAGTTATAAAATAGTATTATGAAAAAGGATTACTGAGAAGTTTAATAAGTTTAGATATTGATTAAATAATTAATGATATTAACTGCTTTAATACTTTATATTTGATAGTAACTATTCCTAGTAGAATATAGGCATGATTAATATTTGGAGTCAGTAATAATATGATTAATAGTAACATATCAGCTGTTAACTGTTAAGATATTAAATGATTAATAAACAGTAGTATAAAAAGGGGTGAGATAATCAGACAGTATATGATTATAAAATATTACAAATTATGATAACTGTTAAAGTAATAAGTATTATAATATCACTGTTTAATCAAAATTAGTTATGTAATTAAATCAGAAATAAAATAAGGATGTAATCATATAAAATGTCACTATTTAGACTAAATAATAGAAATGTTTTATGATGGGGTTTTATTAAGGATTTTAATAAATTTAAATGGTTATGGGATTATGATTAAATAAGCTAATTGATGTTATGAAGAAGTTATACAATATGATAATGATGGTTAAATGAGTATAGTTTTCAGTAGCATTATATTATTCTTAAGTAGATATTAAATATGTTAAAATTGAAATTTTATATGATAATTAATTTGGATAAATGAACCAATAGATGCAATTGTAAATATTTATATGATTTCATAGATAATGTTGTGATGAGATGAATGATTATCAATGATATATGATTAGTTAATACAGTGGTATATGATTTACAAACGTGAAGTAATGAATGATTTGTATGGAATATTAATTATTAATTTAAGATGAACATTGCATTATGATTAGGTAATTCTGTGGATAATCTTCATGTATCAACAAAGGAATTAAACAAAGGGAAGGACATCCCAAGTTTGTGCTAGTTTAATTGGAAGCTCCAAATCATTTAATGGTCAAAGGGGCGATGGCATGGTAATGCAATAGCATTACACAATTAATTATGATATGTTATTAATTATTCATTAATCATGTCATATCCATAATGTATTAAGCATGAACATGACACATCATGACATGGAGAAATAAGAAAGGAGGAAAATCAATATATATAAGAAAAATATTAAAAGAGATATACCGGGAATATGACATATTTCCTACGAGAATTAAACAAAAAGGAAAATGATATGGAAAGCCACCAAATAAAAGAGAAAGATAATGAATGAGAAATAAGTTCCAGTTTGTTGAACCATAAGTTATGTTATGATATGAAAGACCCGGTATATGCACATATAAATGAAATAGCCAAATGTATAAAGGACAAATATAAGGGAGAATGCATAACATGAATGCATTCTCATAAAAATACATTGTTCATGAATAAATGATGATGATGTAATAAATAATATTAAGTTATATAACAATGAGCACATCTTGCTAATGCTTATAGTAAATATACATACCATGACATTCATGTTTACTGTTAAATTGATATGTTAATAATAATATTCAAATTGACGATAATGATATAAACATGACGTTAATATATTATGTTATAATGATGATGCTAATATTTAATAATGATGTGCAGTGCTTTCATGATATTGACATTTATATAATGATTAAATGATTGATTAAGATAATGATTATACAACGTACTAAGTTGAGTTTGATTTGAATATGATTATGATGACATAGTAAATATGCATGAAATATTAAAATAGATGGAATACAAATTATTAATAGTGCTGAAAATGATTATTAATGATAATAACATATAATTAATGACATCATGATATTATGTTTGAAATATTTAATGTTTTTTTGGGAATTTATTTATATGATGATTATTTATCATTATTAAATTATGGGATTATATGTGGAAGTAAGTGGGACATATTGATATATGATTTTTGTGATATTTGATATTTATGTTATACTAGTACCATTGAGTATTACACTCAGCGTTTATCATTTGATGATTGTAGGAACAAGTAAAATCAGAGAGCAGGATCGTTAGCAATGTCAGCAACTGGACAAATAATTAAAGTTATTGGTAATTAGTATGGTTTTCATCAGACTTCAATTCTACAACAATCATGCAACTAATAAATAAATACTTTAGCAGTAAATAAAATATGGTTGACAGTATTTTAAATAATTGAACATATTATAATGTTGGTAATGGCTTGGACGAACTTTAATCATGTGAAATATTAATGTGTGAATGTTAATATTTAAAATAAGGAGATGATAGTATGTTAAAACCTGGGAATGATTAAATGATTTGAATTTAGTAATTTTTTTGATTGTTATATATATATATATAAATTTTCACATTTAATTTTAAATGTTAGAGATCCCTTGTAGGATAATTATTAGTTTTCTTGAATAAAGAATTAGTAATCATGCTACGGGAGCATGTTACGCAGTGAAAAGACATGACAATACTAATATAATATCCATTTTCACATTTTAATCAACTTTTATTACCATTTAATATTTCAAATATATGTTATAATGAGTCATATAAAGTTGTTGAAGTTTTAGACCCCGAGATTTGGGGTCCAATTCATGGTATGAAACTCCAACATATGTATTATATAAAGAAAAACTACTGGAATTTTAGACCCTGAGGTCCAACTCCAGGTACCATTTTCTAGCCTTATGAATTTCAAAACTATGCATGCTCTAATCAATAACTCAAAATATTATAATAATCAACTTAATTTAGATCATACTTTATGCTAAAATAAAGTATATTCAAAGAGGATTTATTCTAATATTTAAAGTTCAACAATCAAGTTCACATGGTAAATTATACTAGCATTTAATAATAAGACATCATAATATTCCTAAAACAAATTCTGCCTCAATGCAATAGTTAGTATTATGTTAATTATTAAGCCAAGTAAATGACTATAAAATAAAACTAGTCTTATACTATCATAAATCAGACTCAAATAGCTTTCCAACGGTATATTATACATCTAAAAACTCAATCATTAAGATATACAATGCAAGTATTTAAAACAAGTTATCATATCAAGTACTAAAAACATTCTAGTCATGAGGAATAGTCTGCATTGCGTGAGTATTTTGACCAAGTAAATCATCTTAAAATAAACCTAATCCTATGCCATTAAAAATTAGTCTTAAAGAACTTTCTAATGTTATATTACAAGTCTAAAAACTCCATCATTAAGGGAGCCAAAAATGTAATTTTCTACAAGCTAAAAGTCCAGTCCTTATTCATATGATATGCTGCCTCAATGTAATTGTCACACTCGGCCCATACCCAGGAGGACATGCTCCCGTGACACAGACAGCGGCCCCCAAAAGAAGACCAGTGCCTGCACCATAAGGGATGCATCGTGCAGACGTCGTATAGGGACACGTCTCTAAGCGTAATGGTGGTCATGCGATGAAAGCAACATAAAGTTCAAACATACCCTGGATAAACTTAACATACACTCAAGCAACATACAATAACAGGCCACATTGTATCTCATATATATATATAACCTGTTATATAATACGTGAGTGCATACATAATACCATCAAAAGCTATACAATAATTACATGACTACTGCCACCCTAGCTACACGACCAAAAGGGGATCGGAGTATGCCGTAGAAGTCCTGTACCAAGTCGAGATTAGTCTGTCTCAGCTGACAACCTCTAATCCTTCTCTGTACGCTCACCCGTGGGCTTTGAACCTACGTTCATCAAATGACAAATGCTGAGATAAACTTAGTGGTGCTAGAAACACATATAAACAGTCATGCAACATATAGCAATTCATCATATTAGAACATTTCAATCCTAGCATCTTATGCAATGCAAATGCCAATGCTCCTGACATTCTCTCTCTTCCTTCTTTCTCTCATTCACTCTT
>CANYBF011805153.1:0-18594 GCA_948192965.1 Dalechampia spathulata | reverse complement strand
CTTATCTTTAAATTTCTCAATTTTTAAATCTTAAAAATAAAAATCATTTCATACCATCAAATAATTAATTCTTAAAGCTTCTAATAATGCTTAATTCATTTAATTAGTCAATCATTTAAGTCTTCATATCCATTATTACCGTATGCACCAATTCATCCACTTAAATCATATTAAATGTCACTTTGTCTTTAATCAATTATTATGCCCATATCATATCTTATCATTTGTAAATATCTTTATTTATTTATTTATTATTTTATTTTTATTATTTATATTATTATCATTTTATATATATATATATATACTTAAACATTTCATAATGTCCTTTTATCGTTATTCATTTATTATGTCCCCTTTTTATCCTTATTCACATTAAATGCCTCTTACCATATCTTATCCTTATTAAAATATCTCAATTTCATTATTAATTCTTAGCCATATAATCAATTTATCAACAATAGAAATCTTTTGCTTAATCTTTAAGTCTTGCAACCCAAAAATCATAAACAACTTAATTAAGCAATAAATTTAAATTTTAATTAAAATTACTTAATACCATCAATTTATCACCTTTTAAGCTTCTAATTAGTACTTAATTCTCTTAATTATTTATCCATTTTAGACTATAACCTTAATATAGCCACAAACTTCAATTTTATCTTTTCAATAATTAAAATAACATGTTTTAAGTCTATTTTCATAAGTTCAGCCGTATACACCTTCTTTTACTGATCAAAATACTTACAATTTTTACCAATACTTAAGCCATAATCAAATCATCAATCATATGAAAACATTTCTTTAAGTCTAAATCAGTTAATTTTAAAATCAAAACCTAAAACTACTAACTACCTCAAAATCATTCAGCCTTAACCTTATTTCAACCAAAATATTTCGGCCAAAGCATTAATCAACATAAAACAATTCAGTCATAACTCCAATATACTCAAAATAATTCTGCCCAAACATAAATCCACTTAAACCATTTTGGTCATATCATCAAAATACTCAAAAATGTATGGATCTTGAAGATCCAATATCAAATCATACTCACCTTTAATAAACTAAGTAAAAATTGACTATTTCTTGCTCTCCTTTAAAGTTTTGAACCCGATCTACAAGGATCTAATCACCATCTCCTCATTAAAATTTGTTAAGCTTGATTTCTCATCTCAGCTAAAACTTTAAGAAGGAAAGAAGAAGGGTTTCGGTTACCAAAAGAACAAGAAGAATATGGAGTATTTTCGGCTAAATCATATGAATTATACATAGATCTTGCTATACTCTTAAAGATTTAAGAGAAAAATAAAAGAAAGTGTTGCGGTTTTGAGAAATAAAGGTTAAGTGCTTCAGCCTTGGCTTTATCTTCATGAAAAATGGAGATGTTTCATCAAACTTTAAGCTATTCATGTTGATCTTATTAGTTGCTTGAAGTTTGAAAAGAAAAATGAAGAAGAAATGAGTTGATTTTTGGTTCTTCTTGAAGAAAGAAGATGATGAAGATGTAAGAAATGAGAAAGATAGGATGAAGATGGAAAGAAGGGAATACCATTCGGTCATGGAGGAGAAAAAATGAAAGAAAAGGAAAAAAATTATGCTTAACTTATGGAAAAAAATGTAGGGTTATCGGTATGGCTTTGGTAATTACATCATAACCCTCATTCATACTAATTTGTAGAAAAATACATATATAATACGTTTTTCCTTCCTTAAATCCCTCTAAATACATATAAATACACCTCCATTAACCATTCCATACATATTTAATTTTCCAAAATACCATCCACCAACATATTATTTAATTATTTAAATCCCCCATCTTTTCCCACTAATTAATAAAATACTAATTTATTTTTTTCTCTTTCCATCCACTAACACCACTTCCCATACTCCTTTTCCAATTTCCAATACTCTTAATATTTTATTTATCCACTAACACATCCTTCAATAAATAATAAAATATAATTATTTTCAAATCCCACTTATTTAAAAAATGTATAATTTATATAATCCATCTTACATATTTATTTATTAATTCAATATCTTATTTCATAATTCCTTTTTATATCATAAATAAATTAAACTATTTCATATTCATTACATCACATGTCTAATTTATACTTAAATATTATTCCTAATTGCTTATTTAATTACTCCTTTATTTAATTTATTCACTCTATTAATCATTAAATTTATTTATCTCTATACATATAATTATACATGTATATATATATATATTATACGTATAATTTATTTATACGATCCTTAATCATACTTAATTATTAAATTATATATACCAATAAATAAATATAATTTATCTTATTTCCTTAATTGCATGCATTTCCATGCATACGTAAATTATTACACCTTGATATATATGCATTTAATCGATTGCCTTAATTAAATACGCTTACATTTATTATGCATATTTGACTTAATTTGCTATCAAATATTATCATTCCTTAATCCCGATAAATATCACTTTTCATCATTAAAATATTTATGAACTTTCACCTTGAAATGCAAAATTTTCTATAATTTCATGTCGTTACCTAATTTTTGATCATATAGGGAAAATTTTCATCGCTTAATTATTATTTCCGTATGTACTAAATATGAGGGTGTAACAACTTATACTCAAAAGATTATGTTTTAAACCTTTAACTAATAGAACTTTATTAATAGAGAAAGAAGATTCCTTACCAATGTCAATCATTTTACTTTTTGCATTATCTCCAAAGGTACATTTCCACTATCTTATTTCTCTAATTGAGAGAATAGACTTGCATTCCAAGTCATGTATCTTGAAAATCCACTATGAAGATACCATTTGTTCACATTCACTTTAGATTTCAAGCATACCTATCAAATAGACACAATCATTTGGCTTTAGGTATCTAAATATATTTGGATCCTTGAGAGTTAGTGACATAAGTGTCATGCAGGTTGTAACCCCAATGACTTTTTCTAATGTAACTTTTATTGCTAGTATGTCCCTTCTTTCCACAATAATGATATGTCACATTTTTAAATCTAGAATTATGATGAATTTTTATTCTTTTCTTATTGTTGCATGCATATTTATAACTTATTTTACATAAACATGAACACTTATGAGCTTTACCATGTTTTTCATTAAATTTAATGAAGTGATTGGTTTGAACACCTTTGTTCTCCCATTTCCTTTCACTTTAATGGATGAAGAGGATACTCTAAGAAATATATGTCTTTTACATGAGCATTTAGAACCTTGGTTAAAATCAATTCCCTCTCTATCACCTTTGAGTTTTTGGCATATTAAAATTGCATAAATTTTTGCACCACCAACTTCAAATTTGGAAATATTTTCTTTCAATAAATCTCTTTCTTTTGAAACTTGATCCTTTTGATTCTTCAAAGTTTCATTGTATTTCTTTAAGTTTATGTTTTTCTTTTCTAAATCTTCAAGTTTTATTTTAAACAATGTAAGTTTATCAATTAAATTTTATCAATTTTCATTCTCTTTTGACATACTTGAAAATTTGCTTATAAAAATCTTATTTTTGATTGCCAATTGCTCATATTTATTTAAAAGGATTTCTAAAGCATCTTCTTCATCATTCATATCATCACTATAGTAAGTTTGGGAAGAAGTACTAACCTCATCATTTTCGAGTTCATCCTTCAAGACCATGAAGCAAAGGTTGGTGGTTCCTTCACTACCGGATTCATCCTCATGAGATTCATTATCATCATCCCAAGTAGTCTTCAATGCCTTCTTTTTAAATGGCTTGAACGGTTTCTTGAACCTTAGGCATTTATTTCTCATGTGGTTTAGTTTGTTGCATTCAAAATAAGTAGTCAGATTATTCTTAAAGGCTTCTCTCTTATTTTGATCCTTCTTTGCTTCAAATGGCTTTCTGAATCATTCTCAAGTCTTCTTTTCTTCATGAGAAGATTCTTTACTCTTTCAAAAGTAAAGCCACCTCACTATCAATGTCTTCTTCGCTTAGACACTCAATTTCCTTTTCTTTTTTAGAGGTCTCTAAGGCTATTCCTCTTCTTTTGTATTCTTCAACTCCTTACTTAAGGGTTATCTCATGTGTAAAACATCTCTCAAGAAGTACATCGATTGATAAAACTGATAAATCATTTACTTCTTTAATGGAAGTAACTCTTGCTTTCCAATCCTTCTTTGGTAAGACTTGTAGGATTTTATTATTGATGTCCTACTTGTGATATGCTTTTCCTAACTTCATAAGCCCATTTGTGATAATAATGAGCCGATTGTACATTTCAAAAATGCTCTCATTGGCCCTCATGGTGAATAATTCATATTGATGAGTTAAGAACCACACCACCTTTGTTTGAACTTGGTTGGTTCCCTAATGGTATGTTTCTAAAGCATCCCATACTTGATTAACCATCATATAATGAGAAACACAGTCATACTCCTAATAACTAATATTATAATAGGGCATGTTCATCATTTTCTTATTTCTAGCATTCACTTTAAATTCTTCTTTAGTCCAAGTTACTTTTGGCTTCAAGGTTGTGACACCTTCAATAATGTAGGAGGAATATAATCATTTTCAATTAAATTTAATAAATCAATTCCATCACTCCTCAAAAAGACTTCCATCTTTTGCTTCCAATAATGGTAGTCAGTTCCATCAAAGTAGGGAGGCCTCATGTAGGATTGACTCTCTATGTTTTGAGTTACTTCTAGTAAGAAGTGAGCACAGGCTCTAATACCAATTGAAATCTCAAGTAGGCAACACATAAATTATAATGGTTTTTCATAATAATTGCCTACGTCCACTCTCCTAAGTAGCAACTTAGGATTCTATTAAAATCTTTTAAAATTACATAAATGAATTCTTCAACCAAGAATCCCAACCCTAGTGTTTTGTAAGCTAACGCTCAAACCTTTATACTGGAGTTCAATCTCACAAGATAACACTCTCAATTACAATAATAATACCCAAGTAATTGCTCTCACCAACCCAATACAAAGTAATCAAAGTAGAGCAATTAATGAATTCAAGATAACAAGGGTAATTTAAGAGAGAGAAGATACAATAGCTCAATATTAAAGTTACTTACTTGAAGAAATGATTTCCCAACCTTAAATATGCTTCTCTCTCAATAAAAGTCTATTACACTAAGCATTAAATACAAATAGTTTCATTGAAACTCTTTTAAGCTAGATAAAAAAAAATGTATGCCTAGAGACTTGTATGATCATACGTCCAAATGGTACACTCGTATGAATGCTAAAAACTAAAGTTCAAATTTAGGCAATGGTTTTGATATGGTCATACATGAAGAGTGGTACGCCTGTACCAAACCTTCTACCAAAAATGTGAACTTCTGTAGAATGAATCACAGGTTCTCAGTACACCTGTACCAATCAATTATACAATCATATACAATCTAAAATCACATAAATCATGCCAAAAATAATATGAATTATTTGTTAACATCAAAATCCATAAACCATATGGCCAACAAAGTTATTTTCAAATAGAAATTAAATAAAAAGCTAAGGGGTATAATTGATAAAATCATCATAGTTCAAACTTGTTACTAGTATAGAATTAACAAAATTTAATAGAAGATTAACAAGATATTAATGAATATATGATATAAAAATCAAAATACATATATTTTATTGAACATAGTTGAGGATATTTCTTAATCATTTACCTAAAAAAATCATTATTACTATGTTTTACATGATCAAAATTGAAACGGACGTTTGATGTGATTTAATTGAAATGCAACTTTAAAATGCATGTCCTTAAGATATTGATGAATGTGGTTTTTTTGTATGAGATTTATAAAGCTAGCAGTTGAAATGAATTATTTGTACTTGGATCTAAAAATGTAATTAGTTTTATTGGTATAATATATGTGCATGTGTTAATGATATTATTAATATGAATTTTGAAAACTCAACTATTAACATGACTTACTTAGATTAAATCCTCCTTATGAGAAATATGCAAATTAATAAACTCATCAAGATTATGAATTAACAATCTGATTTAAATTATATCTATAAAAATAAGATCAAATCAAGATTACCCAAGTCTTTAACTTTTTTCCAAAGATATTGGGTTTTGACAAACCATCATCCAAGGGAGTCAAAAGGATAAAACTAAAATCATATCTAAGTGTCACCATATCAAACTCAAACACCCCACTTCCTTGATTGAAAGAAGGTAAAATGGAGTTGAGCATGTATTCTCCATGAAGTATCATCTGATTTATGACATCTATAACCCTTATTATATAGTCCTTCGCATGCTCCTTCTCTTTCAATCTTAAGAGTTTGAGTTTAGTTTTTCGTTTGTTAATGCATTCATAATTTTCTTGGAACCAATTCTAGATAGCTTTCAGTGAGTCAAGATTCATGACAAATGTGAATATATGACTTATCAATGTTAAATCAAGATTAGTAATGGCCTTGTCCTTCTTAAGCAACCCAGATTCATGGTTTTAAATATTTTTAAATATATTAATCATGTAATAATAATTGATTAATAAATCACAAAATCCCAAAATGATGGAGACTTAGTAATTTATGACATTTTATTTAATCAAGTAGTCCTTATTTAGGAGCAATCTTAAAAGTTGATCAATGCATATATATAATATAATCTTGAATTTTAATAGTTTATTACATAAATATTTTAACTTTAATTTTAAATAATATTCACACTTAATAGGTCTTTTTTAAATAAACAAACATAATACATATGCAATTTATTTTTCACTTCATCTTTATTAATTGTCCATCCCACAACTCAAGGCTTATATCTATTAAAGCTATTTATTTTGCTTTTATTTTTAAACATTAAAAAATTTAAACTAACCTAATAATTTTTAAATTAAATTAAAAATAGATAAACTTAAAGAAATACTTATAAATAATATTTTAGACCATTTAAATATTTTTAAAATAAAAATTCAATAAATTAAAAAAAGAAATGAACTCATTAAGTAATTTTAGAAATACTTATAAACACATTTAAGCTAAGTAGTCGAATATGAATTTTTTTCTTGAATATATCCTAAATTTCTAGCAAACATTCTAACAAGTTAACCCATCAAAATAATTGTTTCCCATGTAAAAGGAAATTTTATCCTTTTACTAGTCAATTGCTAAGCATGTTAGGAATTATGGTATTCCAACCGTAATAAATTAAATGTGCTTTTGACTTTTGAAAAATAAATGACAGTATGAGTAATAAAAGGACTATAAAAATACTTTGGATTTGAATTTGAAATGGAAGAAAATAAATTATTTGAATTTTCGAAAGATAAACCAATGCCAAATGAAAAAACTATCTGAAGATAAACACAATGCCAAATGAAAAAATTATCGGAAGATAATTATGATGTCGAATGAAACTAAAATTTAAAGAGAGTTTGATAAAACTAAATGAAGGAAAATGATAAACTAAAAAGAAGCTAAATGTAGAAATTGATTAAAGCTTTCTTAATTTGATTCTTGATTATCGATAGCTAATTGATAGATTATTTATCGATTGGTTGTCTGCCTTTTCTATTTATAGTTACTGTCAATAGACTTGATCAACATGTAAGTAACTTTCAAGAATCTGTAACCTCCACTAAACACACTAATTCCAAGTATGACTTTCGATAGAAAATTGATGGTCACATTTCTTGATTCTCATGCATATGTTCACTCTCTATCAAGTGGCACCATCCATCCTTAATTTTAGTTTTATCTTTATTATTAATTTCACTCCATAGTATAATTCTATACTTCCAAATAAAAATTGAACCATTAATAATACCATTAAAATAATTATTTTGGACCAAATTATTTAAAATCAATC
This sequence comes from Dalechampia spathulata, assembly GCA_948192965.1. Lineage (NCBI taxonomy): Eukaryota > Viridiplantae > Streptophyta > Magnoliopsida > Malpighiales > Euphorbiaceae > Dalechampia > Dalechampia spathulata. The sequence goes on along the minus strand of CANYBF011805153.1, from coordinate 10,744 downwards.
TGTAATAAAAATGATATAAATGAAATTTTTTACATAAGCTTTGATTAATGTTAATTTATGATGTGATGGTTGTTTCAATTTATTGATGAAAACACGAGATTGGATGGATTATGTTAAGTCAAAATAGGTGATTTGATACAAGTAAAATATTCTATAATATGAAGGTTTTGGAAAAAAATTTCAAAAATCAAATCATTAATTCAAAATATATTTTTCAACTTCATTCGATAACACTAAATACATCCTTAATCTTTCTTTAGAACAATACTAAATTTTAATTATTTTAAATATTAAATATATAGAATTGTAAAATATCTTTGTTTTATATTATCTTGAATTGTTGATATAATGTAGTTTCAAAGTATTGATTCTTTTAAGTATTATTAGTGGATACTAATGAAATATTAAAAAAAATTGTAATTAAAGCTAAAAGGAAAATTAATACAAAATAAAATGTATGCATCACATTATTTTTTTTAGACAATAAAAATTAGTTTAATTAAAAATAAAAGAATAGTTCTAACTATTTTTACATTAATTTAAACTTATATAAATTATTGTCAAAAACTTGAAAATATTTTTATTTTAAATATATCACCTTTTTCAATTTAATATAATACGGAATCTAATTCTTTAACTAATTTCTAAAATGTATTTATTATCATTTTTATTGTTGTTTTTCCAGTAGATATTGATGATATTTATAAACCTATTAATAGATTTTTATTTTATGGAAACAATATTATTTATAGTGTCATTATTCCTACTATAGATTTGCATTTTTACCCAATATAGGAAGCAACATCTATTGATAAATGGTTGTACAATGGTAAAATTAATGAAAAAATTCAATCTCATCTTAATAAAAGGCTTAATAATACAATTCATTTAGGTTATTTACGTACCTGATATCAATATTTTTTGAGTTATAATAAATTTGTACCAAAATTTAATTTCTTTTATCTAATTAGTTATTGAGTTTTACTTATATGTAACTGAAAATCCCTTTGTGGAAGGCAACACGTGCGCAGTTTATAGTGGTTCAGCTCAACTCTTGCCTACGTCCACTTCTCCTAAGTCTCAACTTAGGGTTCCACTAAAAACTCAATCAATTACACAAAAAGGATTCCACAAATGAATTCTAAACTCTAGTGTTTTCAAGGCTCATACTCAAACCTTTACAAAATTAACCTTACAATCTCTCAAATACAAATTAATGTCTAAGCATTAATCACACACCCCACTAAAGCAAACCCTAGCTTTCACAAGTGGGAATACAATACAAAGAAGGTATTTGATAACTTAATACATAAAATACAAGTTAACTTACTTGCAATTGACAATAGCAGCTCAAAGGAATGAAAGCTTTGCAAAACTAGCCATTGGAATCAAAGATATGAAAATTGTCTTATAAAAATAGCCGTTTGAAAGGGTTTAAAACCTTTCTTAAAAGTTACGTATGGCCGTACCAATCTTGTACGCCCGTACGGATTTAAAAATCTCAATGAAAAATGAGAGAGAAATGTGGTAAGGTCGTACCATCATTTCATACGCCCGTACCAAACCAATTTTCCTGACAAGCAACCTTCCTGCGAGCTTACGTACGGCTGTACCACCCAATGGTACGCTCGTACCAAAACAGGTTTACTGACAAACCATTTTTCTGCGAGCAACAGTACGCCGGTACCAACCAATGGTACGCCCATACCAAGCTTAATAAAACAGTTCTAACTGGATATAGTCATCCATATGGTCGTACCACTTAACTAAGCTATTTGGTATGCCCGTACCAAAACAGGTACGCCCGTACCAACACAAAAACACTATGAAAAATTGCAAATAACTTAAATTGACTCACACGTGGCTCATACATCAAAACCTAGGGTCTAACAGTAACCAATGAATGTCATTTAAGATTTTCCAATGAATGATATTGATAGCACTTCAAGGTATCAATTTGAAATATTAAACAAATTACCAATAACATTAGACATATTATTAAACTTATATGATTAAAGTATCTAGGAAATGATATATTAGTATTGTATTTTACTTTATCTATTTTATTTTCATATATAAGAATATAAATAGTATATAGTTACATGTACACACATTAAAATTTAAGACAAAAAAATCTTATAATCATTAAAACTTAAGTATATAAAAAGAATATAATATCCTATATATTATTGCATATGTTGTATTTCTAAAATATTCCCCTAATGAAATTATAGTTAAAATTTAAAATTTTATGGAGAAATATGTAATTTATAATTTTATTTTAACAATAAAGTAGTCATTTGTTTAACTAAAAAGGAGACCAAAATAATTTATTCTTTATTGGCTCTAATAATTTTTTATTTTAAAATTTCAATATATATATTATTTATATTTTCATATGAAAATAAAATTGATAAAATTAAATAGCATATTAACAAGTCATTTTCTATATATTTTAATAATATAAGATTAACAATATATCACTTATCAATCTTAATAATATAATCTCATGCTAAAGTGAGGTAATGACTTGTATAATGAACTAATTGTATTTAAACTACAACTTATTTGGAAAAAACTATAATTAAATTTTATCTAGAGTAACAATCACTCTTATACAAATTTGATTTTGATATATGGGAATAAAATATTACTAATTTCATTTTATCAATTATGCAAGATTCAAATAATTCAAACCGTTGATTGAAAGCTAGTATGCATTCCTCAAGTCAAGATAATCAAAGGTGAGGAACTGAGAAGAAGGGAGGTAACAAGTGAAGTTTTTCTAAATCACATATTGGTCAAATCGTACATTTTATGGTTTGAGTTCTAATTATGAAGCATTAACAATTTCAATGTGCCATACTCTCTTAACTAAGTAGATATTATAGATCTAGTAGCTATAAATTGACTTAAGTTGCATTCATATGATCTGAAGGAAGCATCCATATTAATTAACTTGCTTTACTGCACCATCACTCATTATTTTGCTATGTTCTCTCCCACCAATCATAATGTTGAAAGCATCAAAGTACTTTAATTGATGGATGAGATATATCAGCATCATAACTTAAGATCATTTATCAAAGAAACAGAAGTATCAAAAATAGATTAGGTTCTAGCATATCTAAAAATTCCCCTTAAATATCATAGATCTTCAATTCAACAACCATTAATGAACCATTGCACAAGTAACTTCATATGATATTCAATGCAACTCTAAGTGAGTATCATAATAGTTATTAAGACCATTATAAATAAGCCTTGCTATTGAAGAGTCCATCAACTTAACATCATCAAAACAAAGGATGGGATAATTACAAAAATAATATTTTTAATTTTACATTTTTAAAAATACCAGCTCAAAAAACTTTTTTTATATATTTATCAATTTTTGATTAAAAAAATATTTTTTATAGTTATTTTTTTAATTTTACCCACTTCTTTTTTTCTCATATATCTTTCTTTTTCTCATCAATTTCTCATATATCTTTCTTTCTCTCATCTTTTTTTATCTTATGCTTTCTTCTTCCTTTTCCTTTCATTCTCTTTCTTCTTCTTATTCCATCTAATTCTTCTTCTTCCTCTTCTTTCCTAATCTTCTTTTTCTTTTTTTTCTTCTTCTTCATTTATAATCTTCTTCTTTCCTAATCTTCTTCTTCTTCTTCTTCTTCTTCTTGTGTAACCTTCTTATTCTTCTTCTTTTCTAATCGCATTCTTCTTGTGACATATTCTCTCTCATCTTCTTGAAAATTACTACTTTCAACTTCAAAATGAGATTTATTTGATAATTAATTATATGTTATTCAACTTGATTGAATAGTCTTTTTATGATTTTTAGTTAATGAACACTTAAATTCACAACATTATTTTGTATGATCTAAAATCATGTTTGATTTTATTTTATGATTCATTTCTTTTATATAATTTTTTGAATGACTTGTGTTTGGTATTAGGGTTTTCCCCTTTATTGTGGATTTTTTCTATGCATGTTTAACATTTTGAAAAACATGTTTGATTTTAGTTTTCATTCTTCTCCCATTTTTTGATGTAATGTTCTTTAGATGCTTGTTTAAAGCCTATTTCATTATGTTATTTCATAAAATCTTCTATTGTTTACCTTCTCTCACCCTATTGTTACTGTTGCTTATCCTCTATTCTCAATATTGATCCATTGATGAACAATGAATGCTAAGATGTTATCCCCCTTGCACTAAAGCTTACAAGTTGTTACAGGTTGTTTCTCTCTAATTGTGTAAGTCTTTTAATTTGTGATTGAAAACTTAAAGGCATAATATGTTCGATGATTTAGGAAAAAACTTTTAATACATCTTACTTAGTTCCTTTTATTACTAAATTCAATGGCCTTTGGGATCAATTATTCCACCTTTAACTTGTGGATTTAGACGTTTCAATAATTACAATAATTATCTGTACTCCTTTATATACTATTCTAGTTAATGAGGAGGAATTTCAAGATTTATATTTTTGTGATCAAGAAAAATAGTAATCAATTTAAATGATTTTGCATATCCTTTTTATTTTTCATACTTTTTTGATGTAGTTGTTGTATCCATCTTGAAAACCTTTTGTATACATATTGTATACTTTTTGTATACCAATTGTACACTTCTAGTAAACCTTACATATCAGAAATTATATTTCATAAAATCTACTATAAATACTTGTATCTTTGATATTTTAACTCGTTAAAAATATAATTTTGTAAACCTTTTGTATACTTGTTGTATACTAATTGTATACTTATAGTAAACTTTACATGTCAGATATTAATTTTCATAAAATATATGGTAAATACTTGTATTTCTAATATTGTAACTCATAAAAAATATAATTTTTTAAACATTTTGTATCCCTGTTATATACTTCTTGTATCTCAATTATATACTCTTTGTATATATACATTTTTTGAAAAATATTTTAATTATGATTTTAATTATGATCTTTTTACAAAAAAATATGGTAAAATCTTTCAAAAATTATGAAAATACAAAAATATATTATTTTCAAAAATACAAAATTGATAAAATTATTTTTAAAAATATGAACATTTTTCAAAAGTATCATATACATATAATATATAATAAATATTGAAAACATTTGAAATGTATATTGAGTATTGGAAACCAAAATTGTAAATTACAAAAATTTAAAAATACAAAATTTAAAAAACTATTTTAAAAAATAAGAACTTTTTGAAAAAGGTATCATATACATAGAATATATGTAATAAACATTGAAAAAATGTAAAACATATATTGAGTATTGGAATCCAAAATTGTAAATTATGAAAAAAAAATACATTTTTAAAAAAATATGGAATTAAAAAAATTATTTTAAAAAATATGAACTTTTTGAAAAAGGTATCATATATGTATAATATACATAATAAATATTAAAAAAAATTGAAATGTATATTGAGCATTGGAAACCAAAATTGTAAATTATAATTTTTTAAATATTAATTTAAAATTATATACTTTTATATTTTAATAGTTTTTAATTTTAAAATATATTTTTATAGGAAACAATATATTATATATTAAACAATAAAAATTTAAAAGAATACTAAAAATGCAAAGACTTTTTTATTATTAAAAAATAAAAATATTTTTATAAAAAATAAAAATAATAATAAATCTAAAAGAATTCATTATTAAAATCAAATTTTTTAAAAGTTTTACATATTTTTTTTATGAATTTATAATTTATTTTAATATTTTTTATTGATAATGTTATGATATCATTTAAATTATATTTATTTTAGGTAGTTATATTTGAATAGGATTTTATTTACTTTTCAAAATCTCATGAGATTTTCACTTAATTTTTTCCTATTTGTCATGATATAAGATTTACTAGAAATGTGGTATTTTTGTAAAAAAAAGTGAAAGTTGACAAAATTTTAAAAATTTGTTTTCCACACAATAATTTTAAAAATTCCCAAAAGGGATCATGCTTTTATCCAAATATTTTTTTCAAAACATAAAAGAAGGTCATGTGTCATGTTATAAATAAAAGGGTCAAATAACTGAAGCTCTTTCAATAATAACGAAGCATTTTCATATGAATCACATAAACTAGTTCCAGAGAGATGTACATTAAACTATGGTGTATCAATCATAGAAGAGTTGTTATTTTGTAATAGTAATATTAATCAAATTTATATATTTATATAGGAATGATGGGAAAATTTTGGCTTTTTATTTATGCTTAGTTTTAATTTGTCCCCCTCTTAACTTGATTGTTGTTTATGTAAATCTATTCTTCGTTCAACTCTGTATTTTTAGCATTAATCAATGGATTGTTGTTTATCAAATATTGTTTGATGTAGGAGACAAGTAACGTGTAGCTATTGAATTAGGCTATATTAATAAAAGCATTATTCAGTAATTTTTGTTGAAATAAAATGAAATGGTTCATGAAATTGGACTTTATTCCATAAGCTTTACTTAGAAATAAAAACACATATCAATGAAAATTAAAATTTAAAGATTATAGTCAAAAAGATGATGTAAGTGCTACTCAACATATTAATGTTGCTTTTACTTACAAAATTTATGATTTTAAATTCATTTTTTCTAGTTCACATCTATAAATCATCCTACATTGCATTAAAGGGAGCACCCATATCAATTAGAAGTGCCTTAGTAGCTTGCTTTACTACACCATCACCCACTATTTTTCTATGTTTTCCCCAATTGGTCACAATGCTAAATACATCAAAGTACTATGAATAACCCATTGCACAAGCAACTCCAAATGACATCTATTGTAAATCTGTTGGAAATAAACACTTGAACAATGCTAAGTTAGGTTGAGGAACTTAGTAAGAAATATAAAGTTCCTTAAAGAAAAATGACATATAAGATTTTACAACTTCTACTTATTGTCTAAAAAGTGATAATCTTCATTTCATTACCATCCATATTTATACAAAATCATGATTATGGTTGCTTACCAGACCTTACATAAATCACTTCAAACCTCAAGTATTTACAAAGATCTATACATATAGTTTATGTTTTGGATGAAATCCACTTTGTTCTTCCATTTTTAAGCATAGGCCGAAGCATTCTTCTTCTTAGAAGTCAAAAACTGCAACATCTCCTTACATCTTTTCATGTTATTCTTCAAGTTCAAGAAAGGTTTATATGTGTTTCTTAAAGTGTGACCAAATTACTTCACTTTCACTTTGTTCTTGTAAAGGCCGAACCATATCTCTTTCTTTCTTTCAAGTTCAAAGGCTTAAATCACTAAATCCATGAGTTTCTTTGTAAAACTATAACTTATTTGAGGCTAATCCTTATTTTTCTTGTTGGATCTTACTTGAAAGGTACATGCATGTGTGTTTTTAGAGATGAGTTGAAGTTTGAAGCTTAAGACAAAGTATTGATGAGAAGATCGGATGAAAAAGCAAGGAAAAGATTAAGTTTTAGTTCATTCTAGTCATTTTACTTAAAGGTGAGTTTAGTTTGATGATAGATCCTCATGATCTATACATTTTTATGTGGTTATATGTGATGGCCAAATTATTTTGAGTATAAACTTGTATTGGCCAAATGGATTAGATGTAGATTAGTAGTTTTTAGTTTTGATTTGGTATTTTAGATGATTAGTGATGTAAAGTGATGAAGAAAATATTAGATTATGGTGTGTGTGTGGGTTGTGTTGTGATTTTCTTTGCTTGGCCCAAACATTAAGGAAGAAAAATGGTAAATTGCTAAGATGAAAGGCATGATTAAAGGATTGGTAAGATTAATAAGTAAATAATTAAGAAAAGATAAATTAACTTAAGTTACAAGATGGTTTAAGATTGATTAATGAGGTTGCTTATGATTATTGAGTTAAATGACTAAAGAATAAGGCAAATAATTTCTATGATTGATAATTTAATTCTATGGCTTAAAATTAAAGAGGAAATTAAAGTATTTTAATATACATAAGATAAGGTATAAGGCATTTAAAGTGAATATGAACTTAAAGGGCATTTTTATATGATTAAATGGATGGAATTGGAAGTATACGGATATATTAATGTCAAGGACTTAAATGATTAATAATTTAAGTGTTATTAAAAGCTTAAAGAAGTGATTAATTGATGGTATGAGATAATTTTATGTAAGATTTAAATATGATGATTAAATGGAAGATAAAAGTAAGGTATATTGAAACTTGCAACAACTTTATGTTATGGACTAAAAAGGAGCTATAAATTAAGTATGATAAAGGTTATAAGAATTTTATTGAAATAATTATTGAATGTTATAAAGTGGAAAGAATAGATATGACTTTTATTGATTAAAATGAAGTAAAGGATGAGATGGTATATGTTTGATAGTGACCAAGGAATAAGATTTAAATGGATAATAATATAAGCATGAAAAGTATTCTTTAGAAGTTTTTATGAGTTCTTTTGATAATGGAATATAAAGAATTATATGGATATTTATATTGGTGGAATAAAATGAAGTTGAAAAGGGATAAGGGTATATATAATGACAAGTGGATTTTGAAAGTGATTGTATTATAAATTAGAAATTGATATTAAATACATAAGTTAAAGACATGTGGTTTATTAAATGGAGGTGATTAAGTAAAATTCAAAGGTGTATGTTATAAGCAGTTATATATACGAAATGAAACTGGATGTTAAGATAATAATGTCAAGGATATATTTACATTAAACTAAGTTTATTGATTGACAATTACATGGTTCAATGATAGTGATATTAAAAGGGTGTGTTAAATGAAGTTAAGATGTTATCTAAGTAATTCTTCAATAAGATATGATAAGGCACCATATTCATAGTTGTACCAGAAGATTAATAGATTAAAATAAGTAATGTTTATATTAATAAGGGAGACTTATATTTATGGAAGGTTAAATAAACATGATATAAGAAGTTATTGATGATATCTAGATATTTTACTATTGAGTGATGATACTGAATAAGTATTAACAGATGTTAATGGATTATATTAAATGGCAATAGAAATATATGAATGGCATATCATTAAGAAGCTATTTAAGTCTTATGTTCAGGATTTAAATGAATGATTAGTATATGATGTTAATAAGGAATAAGATAAGAACATAGAATATATCATATATGGATTAAATAATTTGATGATATTGAAAAAGTCTTTTAATATTTGATGGAAAATTTAATAGATATGAACAGTGAATACAATGATGAATGCTAGTATGATTTCTTAAGAAATATTATAATATGTAAGGGGATTAAAATGAGATTTGATTTATTTAACTGATTATTATACAGTGGTATATGTTGTAAATGTAAATGGTAAATGATTAATAATGGAATTAAATTTGTTAAGTAAAGATAAATATTTAATTTATGTTTTATGTAGTTCAAAGGGAAATTCAACGCATACCACTAGAATTTAAATAAGGAATGGAAATCAGGTTTGTGCTATTTAGCTAATTCCTTAATAATTCGATCGGTAGGTAAGTTGTTAACTTCCTTGATTGTTGACATGTATTTACATGTTTCATTTTATAATTTTTACTACTTAATGAGCATGAATGATAATAGTTTAAAGTGAAACTGAATTCCATAAGGTATATTGTTAAATCTATGATAATACATATCATGACATTCACATTTATTAATTATAATGATATGGTATTATGTGATGATATTGACTTTGAAAATGAAGGTGATGATATAAATTATAAATATGAATAATTAATGATACTGAAATGAAAATCACTAATAATGGCAAAGATAATTATTAATAATGATAGCATATGATACATTGATGGTATATGTATATGCTGACGTAAAATGATTAATTTAAATGATGATTACTTTACTATTATTATAACATGAAGTTTATAAGTTGGTGAAATTATTTTAATGATGACGTTCTTTTTCATTATGATATTATCATATCATGATTATGATTAATATTTGATAATTATATAATAAATATGAAAAGATGTAAATGATATAATATGATATATTGATCTAGTAAATAAGGTTAATATATATATACATAATTATAAACATAGTGATAGGATGGAATTTGATAAAAGGAAATGATCATTTTATTCTATGATGATATTAAAGTTATGAGAAGAATTATGTATGGTAAATTATTCTGATGCATATATTTACAACATGACATCAAAGCATATTGATTATATGTTATGAATTATATAAGCAAGGAGGTATAATTACATGATAGAATGATGAAATTATAAGATGAGAAAAGTAAGAATGAAATGATTCTAAAAGTACAATAAGTATCAATTTATGAGTTTTAATATCATAAAGGTATCAGAGATTGATAATTATCTACAAGATAGTAAGGTATGAGTTACTATATTTAAAGTTTATAATCTTATTAAATGAACTAATTGATCTATGATATGTCATGTTTGGCAGTGAAAATTAATTGTGATTAATGGATGCTATATAAAATGGATACTATGTTACACCCACATTAGAGACCCTAGGAGTATACGTAGATACGTATCTAGGGATGTATGTGCATGTGTACATGTGTATATGATTATCGAGGGGTGTACGTAAGTGCATTGCTATGTGTGGATTTACATTGGGTTATATGCGTATGAGGACGATTGTATGCCTATACTTCTGCATGTGCCTGATGGTATTGTGTAAATGCTTTGATGTATTGATTTGGATTGGGGTATATGTGTTTCTTGATGTGACTTGTGTGTCGTCGCCTT
>CANYBF011804958.1:0-30573 GCA_948192965.1 Dalechampia spathulata | reverse complement strand
TTTCTTGACAAAACTGAAGAAGTGGATGTTATCGCCTTTGATGATTCTGCCATTTCTGCTCCAATTTTCTATTTAATAGCACCAATGCGGAATGTCAATAACCCAAGGAAACGTTTCTGATGTGGAAGATCAGACTAAGCTGCAACCACAGAGCATAATCCTAAACTTTAGGCTCTGATACCAATTGTTGGGGAAGCGCCAAAATATTACAACAATATTCTCAAGAAATATTTAGAAAATTATAATGCCAAAAATATACCAAGAATATTCCCAAATTCTAATGGTAGGATCACAAGCGGTCCCACTTAAAATCCAAGAGTTTAGACAGAATAATCTTGAATATTTAAAGCTAAATAATTAACTAAATATAATAAAAAATAAAGCTATTAAATAGAGAACAAAAATAGGAAAAGAACACAAGAAATTTAACGAGATTTAGCTAATTTTGCCTACGTCCTCGGACACTACCAAAATAATATTTCACTAATTAGAAATATTACAAAAAAGAAAAGAAACAAAAGCCTTAAAAATTTTAAGAGACAATTACTTTTGGGATTTTTGAGATGTTCTAAATGGAAAGAGGAGAGTTATTTTATAACTCTCCCCTCCTCTCAAAATTATTAACCCACTGATGGGATTCCAAATTGATCAAATTAGACCACAAAAGTCAACACTATCAACTTAAGAAACTTCTTCACATGGAAAATCCCAACCATTACCACATCTTCTTGTAACGAGCGCCAACATGGATAATAAAACAAACAGTTAATTAAAATAAATAATAACACATATATAACATTTAACATACATTTAATGACAATTAACTTTTGATTGGAATGACCGAGTAGGATTCCGTAATCGAAGGAAGAAGAAAGATCCAAGAACTCTAGTTAGTGCGAGGATGAAGAGGTTGTCTTCAACAGTAGTATGATAAGTTAGAACCACTTGATGTCATGAGATGACAAAGTTTCCTTTTCACTTTCAAACAAACCCTTATCGGTATCCCGATAAAAGATTCCGTAGCTTATCAGAATTGAATTTCTTGAACCATAATAATTGAACTTGTAGGACCAAAAAACTCAACAATTTCCTTCTGTGTAATCGGGTGTTTAAGAAAGAAAGCTCTCACTCAGTTGAAGATAATAAGCAAACAGTAGTTAGCCACAAATGTTTATCTATTCCATACCCTTATGGGTACCTGTTCTCCTTCTTCCTTTAATAATTCTTGTCATAAGAAACCTCCAAATTAGAAAAGCCTACAGGCAGCTTCCTCCAGGCCCGCCAAAGCTTCCAATTATAGGAAACCTGTATCACCTTCGAGGATCGCCACACCGTTCTCTTAATCAACTTTCCAGGAAATATGGACCTGTCATGCTTCTCCAACTTGGTTATAAACCTTCTGTCATAATATCTTCAGCTGAGGCGGCAGAAGAGGTCTTAAAGACTAATGATATTCATTGTTGTACTAGGCCTCCTTTAACTGGTGCAAGAAAACTTTCGTATAATTTTCAAGATATATCTTTCTCACCATACTGTGATTACTGGAGACAGATTAGAAAAATATGCGTGGTTGAGCTATTTAGCTTGAAAAGGGTCCAATCTTTTCGATTTATCAGGGAAGAAGAAGTTGCTTCTCTCATCAATTCAATCAATGAATCATCATCATATTCCGTTTTTGTTGATCTGACAGAGAAATTGGTGACTCTTGTTGCAAATATAACATTCAGAATGGCTTTTTCAACAACCTTAGAAGCAACTGATTTTTCCAAGCATAGATTTAAAAGATTAGTTGATAATGCTGAGGCTTTGCTAGGAAGCTTCTCTGCAAATGATTATTTTCCATATGTAGGTTGGATTATTGACAGGATAACTGGTTATCAAGCGAAGACAGAAAGAATTTTCCAGGAAATGGATACTTTTTACCAACAGGTAATTGATGAACATCTTCAGAATGGGAGGATTCCAAACAAAGAACAAGAAGACATCGTGGATGTGCTACTAAGGATTGAAAGGGAACAGGGTGAAGTTGGTTTAATTCAGCTTACGAAAGATCATGTCAAGGCAGTTCTTATGGTATACACAAACCTATTCTTTCCTCAAATTATACGTGTTTGGTATTATTCTTCTTTCTTCCCTTTAAGGGTAGGGTTCTTGCATGATTTTCTTTTCTCAAATTTTATGGATCTGATATACATTTTTCATGTCTTTTTAATGCATATATCATAGGAATCAACATGTTAGGATTTTGAATTTTAAACATTATTTATATAAACAAACAAACTGGCTCATATTTTTGAACTAATATCTACTTCATTTTGCTTCTACTTTTTTTCTTTCTTAATTAGGACCTATTTCTGGCCGGAGTTTCAACAGGTTCAGATATCCTAATATGGGCTATGTCAGAGCTTGCTAGGAATTCAAGAGTAATGAAGAAAGTACAAGAAGAAATCAGAACTGTCATAGGAAATAAAGGAATCGTCACAGAAAGTGAGATTGATGAGCTTCATTACCTAAAAATGATAATAAAAGAAACGTTAAGGTTACACCCTCCTGTTCCATTATTGCTGCCAAGACAAGCCATGTCAAAATTACGGGTCAAAAGCTACGAAATTTATCCTGGAATGTTAATCCAAGTTAACGTGTGGGCAATCGGAAGAGATCCAAAATGCTGGAAAAATCCTGAAGAATTCATACCTGAACGATTTCAGGATAGTTCAGTAGATTTTAAGGGACAAAACTTTGAGTTTCTGCCATTTGGAGCAGGCAGAAGAAGCTGCCCTGGACAATACATGGGAACAATATTAATGGAGATAGTACTTGCGAACTTGCTGTATAGTTTTGATTGGAAATTAGCAGAGGGTTTTGGAGATGTGAACATGGAAGAGATTGATGGCCCTAGTCTTGTTGCAGTTAAAAAAGAAGCTCTTAAACTTGTGCCTGTCAAGTACCAGGTTCAACCATCGTAATTTCTGTCAGATTTTTAACATATTATGAATCATATGGATATATGTTTATATGTATGGATGGATGTATATGAGGCTAGGCTTTTACTGTTAAAGCTAATTTCATCGGAGAAATTTGGTAGGGACATCTCAATGACCTTGATGAATCCGAAATTATTAGGTAAATCACAGGTTGAGCTATCCAATAAACGTTTTCTCGTGGTCCAGCGGGCTCTTTTCTTTTGTCTTCTTCTACAGATATTCTTACTTGGCTAAAGTAGGCTGTTGAATTCTTTTGCCATGTCCCATGAGCAGTGTTGGCCATGATATTTTACCAGCTTATGCATACTGAAACCTCCTCACCCACCTTTCCTCCATTTTCACATCTCTATTTATTCATTACATCAAATGTTTGAAAAATATTGTATCTAAAATTAATTTATATTCTCATTTATAATTATTATATTAATTATTAATTATAAGAATATAAATCCATCTAAATAAATATTGTTGTGATGTGGGAACAAGTCAAGTCAAGCAACATACTTGTCAGGAACAAGACAAAGCGGTGTCTTCTTGGAAACGGTAAGACTAACACCAGCTTGTTCTTCCATATTGATGTCTTCGATCTCCATGCCATCACCCAATTTCCAGTCAAACCAATACACCAAACTTGCAAGTACGTACTCTACTGTTATTGTCCCCAAGTTCATCCCCACGCACATTCTTCTTCCAGCGCCAAATGGCAAAAACTCGAAGTTTTTCCCTTTAAAATCTGTGCAAGAATCAGCAAATCTTTCAGGAAGAAACTCTTGAGGATTTTTCCAATATTTAGGATCACGTCCGATTGCCCAGGCATTAACTTGGATCATGGTTTTGGGATTAATATCATAGCCATCGATTTTGATATGAGAAAGAGTTTCCCTCGGAAGCAGAAGTGGGGCTGCAGGATGTAATCTGAATGTTTCTTTTACCACCATTTTCAGGTATTTAAGCTTGTCAATATCAGCTTCTGTTACTTTCCCATTGTTTCCGACACAGTTTCTGACTTCATCTTGCAATTTTCTCATCACTCTTGGATTCTTGACAAGCTCTGCCATTGCCCAGTTCACAGTGATTGCAGAAGTGTCTACACCACCCAGAAATAAATTCTGATGAACAAAAAAAGTTTCAGAAGGAATCAATGGCTTAATTCCCGAGTGAGGAATGTTAGAATTATTTATTTGTTTAAAGAAATAAAAAAAACACGTGATAAATTTTTATATTTTCTTCCATTTCTTGGGAGGAGGGACATTAGCCGCCCCCTTCTTCCATCATGGGATAATTTTGGTTACAGTGCATGGCATGGTCCAACTCCAAGCAATACCCGACATAGACATCTTCCCACTAAATGAAAATAATTCTAATCCACTCATCAATCATTGCTAAATGCCAGACATTTCTCCATTTCCACATTGAGACAGGATTTCCTGAAGATTTGCATTGACTGTGTTTTTAGGGTTAGACCGTTGCATGAGATGACAAAAATAATTAGATATGACCGCTGCTTAATAATAATAATAATTAATATATAACCTTTTAATAATACAATACTATTAATATAATATAATCTTAATATAAATTAATATAAATTATTAATAATGTTAATTTATTAATATAAATTAGTATAATATTATTATTATTAATTAATAATAATAGTATTATAATTATTTCATTTTATTTACTAATATTATTGAATATATAATAAATTTTTCCATTTTCTTGTACCCATACAGTGACAACGTTGTGTGTGTGTGTGTGTGCGTGTGAAAATAAATCATCTAAAATCATATTAACTTTATTCATATTGATTTTGTAGTGATAAGATCTGTAGAAGCAACCTTTCAGGACTATCACTGAGAAATCTTATAAGAAAACAGATACATCTATATATGAAAATACGAGTTAGTTTGGAATCTAAGATGGGTGGTTAAGATATAGATCAGGATCATGTCTAAAAGATCCAACAGTTTGCCGCAGGAATAAAACGGAAAAAGAAGGAAGATTTGGCAGCTTACCAGAAGCACTCCTTTAATGTTATCTTTTGTGAAATGAGCCTCTCCTTCTCCCGCGAGTAAAGCTTGTTCTCTCTCCATTTTCAGGAGAACATCAATCATGTCATCGTGATCACTTTTCCTTGAATGTTTCAAATGATCATCAATCACATGTTGGAAGAATTTGTCCAATTCATGGAAAACTCTTTCAGTTCTTGCATGATGTCCAGTTATCCTGTCAATAATCCAACCATAAAAAGGGAAAAACTCACCTGTAGAGAAGCTTCCTGCCACCGCCTCAGCATCATGAACCACTTCATGAAATCTCTCCCTGTCAAAATCAGTCCCTCGATAATCAAACCCGAACGACATTTTAAACGTAATGTTTGCAGTAAGAGCAAACAACATGTCGGTAAGATTGACAGGCTTTCCAGAAGAAGACTCCGATGACTCAGAAATCGAATCTATCATCAACCCCACTTCTGATTCTCTCAATGGTCGAAAAGAATGAACCCTCTTCATGCTAAAAAGCTCAAGGACAATCAACTGCCTCATTTTTCTCCATAATTCACCGTAAGGTGCAAAAGCCACGTCCAGGTAATTGTAAGAAAGCCTACCAGAGCCTGCTAAAAGTGGTCTGCTACAAGTGGCAAGATCATGAATTTTGAGGGCCTCTCCGGCAGCTTCAGCAGAAGAGATGACAACAGTTGGTAAATGGCCAAGATGAAGAAGCATGACAGGGCCATATTTTTTGGATAAGTGACAGTAAGATTGGTGAAGCAACTCAGTAAGCTGGTGCAAATTTCCTAAAATTGGAAGCTTGGGTGGGCTTGGTGGGAGGTGTTGATGTTTATCATGAGGTTTCAGTAAGTTTCTGAAGATGAAAAATAATGGAAGGAGTAATAGGAGTGGGAAGAAAATGGGTGGAAGTTGAAGAAGCATTGCTTGCGGGAAATATCTACAAATGGAGCAGCAGGAGGGTGTTGAAGGAACCCCCAGTAACCTACTCTTATAAGGAAACACTTGGTTCGGATCATCCTGCAACTTGATTTGTGTTGATGGGAAAAATAAGATGATCATTATTACATTAATGTCAAAATTTTACGATCAATACCACATCACCACATCATTTGTGTTGAATATTGCTTTACAGGAAGATGCCTTTCTAGCATCTTCAGAAGATAGAAATACGTGCAAGACTTTACTTTTGACTTCAAACTGGTCATGTCTTCTTCCCAAAACTACATGCTTACCTGCCAACTTACTTAGCCAAAGACAAAAAATGGTGAGGTAATACTGGAAATAAGCTTGATAATAACAATATGATGATGACATCAATAAGACGATCATCTCTGTCCAAAAATTCTATTCTCAAGTAAAACAATCAAAGTGGTAAACGGAATTCCTCAAAGATGAACCAACACCTTCAAAGCTAATACCATGATATATTAGGAGATCAACCAATTCAATCCATCGAGGTTAAAAGGATAAATCCAGTACTCGTAATGTTTAGTTTCTTGTTGCATTTCTTTATTTCAAGAGCACAGACGAATTCAAGTTCAATTAAGCACTTAAATTTGTTGAACAAGGGCTGTTAGATGGTCCAAAGAAGGATGGAACAGTCAAGTGCCAGATAACTGCTTAACCAGAGCATTGCAGAAATCTTTCATGCTTGAACCAGATTAGTTAGTCACATGAACTGCTGCAGAATCAAAAATAAGAAACGAAACAGCTGAGATGAGATTTATCAACCGGTTAAAGAGTGTAAAAACATAACACCACTGTACAAAAAAGGTGAAGGCCATCGGGAGCCTTTCGTAAAACCAAAAACCAGGCCCTTAAAACACTTGCATAACCTGCAAAAAAGGCCCAAAAAATGTGAAAGGTTAGTGGAAAACTAAAATCCTTTACCAACAAAAGCAAAAAGGAAGAAGGCAAGGTTTACTCATAGCTCTTTTCGTGATATTAATGTAGCCCTTTTTGGACCCATTGCGCTGCCTCTCAAAGCCTTGTATGACCATGGTCTGTTGCCTGAACTCTGTGATTTGTTCCAGTTATCCACCTGAGCTAGCTTCGCCTTCTTCGCATCCAAAGCCTTGTTAATTTCTTCCCATGCATCCACTTTTCCGTTTCCTGCAAAATGAAGAACTATAATAACGAAAGGTACACAAACATTGGCTTGATCGCATTGTTTCCAAGCTTATTAAAGGTATTGATAACTGAAATCATCACGGGTGAGCAACACCCAAACTTAAAAACCGGAATTTTCTAAAATTTTACAAACCAACCAAAACTGAACCAAAATGTATGAAAACTGATCAGTTCAGTTCAGTTTTTTTCCTTCTAGAAACGAATGCTGAACCCCTTTTCAGGTAGATGAAAGACATGCTTAACACTATGCCACTGAAGATGTTTTGACATTTTCGTACATATATATGTATGTATTATATTTCCCAGTTTCATAGATTTGCACATATAATAGAACTGAACCAAACCCACCATTTTTTTTTATGAGAATCAAAACTCCAACTGAACTGAATTCAGATCGTGTTTGCATCAGTTTTTCAGTTTTGAACAAATTTTGCTAACCCCCAGAAACCATGCCATGTTTCGGAACTTTGGCATAGGCTGGAGTACATTGGTCAATACCTTGGCCAGAAGCATGAGTTGCATTGCCATTATTTGACAGAGAACCTGTTCTGTTGTCTTGATCGCAGGCAGATAATTGATTAATTCCACCAGCATCTGATTTAACTGAATTTGAATCAACTTGGGTAACAGTACGAACTTCCATAAGTGATGAAAACTCTATCTGGAGAAGAGCTATTTGTCAGTACAATCATGAACAAGATATGGAAACGAAAACATTATTTTCAATTCATCAAGAAAATACAAATGCAGCATATATACCCATAATGAACCATCTTTTGCGTATGGAGTAGTTTCTGGTGGTGCAGAAGATCCATCCTCACTCGTCCTTTTCTCAAAAATCACAGGATATCTCGGGACTTGAACCAGCCGTACCTTATTGGAGTGCATGTCATATCGTGTAATCTTCCCAACCTTCAGCAAACGATGCACAATAAAAAGGAATGTACCTTAAATGATTCAGAGTTCAACAATAATTTCAATGCAGAAAGATTTGTACTCTATAGGATGTTAGTTCGGGGGTCCAAGATGCTGATAATTCAATCACACGATAAGCAATCACGTCACCTACCTGCATGATAGCACATACCGGTGATTAAACCTCAAGATAAAGAAAAAGAGAGACATGCACACACCTTATTGTTAATAATATTTCCTAGCCAGTGATTCAAGGAAATTCCTAGCAAAATAACCATCAGATCCTTGGGAGATCTAAGAAGTATTGTAGTCATTTGTCTTATCAGTACCAACCATAGCAATGAGTAAAAGGAAGTTTCACACAAACGATAGCAATAACGATTAAGAAAACAAACCTTAGGTAAGGTAGTATAGAATTCAAGCTTATCGAAATCAAGATGGCTAAACATTCTTGCCCCGGTATGTTGCATCTTGCTATGCTCTTGATTGACAGATTTATAATCGTTCCTTATAGAAGATCTAGCTTTATAATCATTACTTTTATAAGCTTTACCCCATTTCTGACCCTTCTTTTTGCTGCTTATACCATTCCATTCAAATGTCTCCTGAACAACCAGAAATAGGGATTTTTACACTAATTTGAAGCTGAATACGGATGGTGAAAACTTGGAGGCAAATAAACAGGAAATCAATTTTAACAAATATGTCTCTGCTATTTGTCACGTTTTTCAATCAGAAAGAAAACTAAATAGAAGAAAACTATTAGATGGAGCCATGGATAAAAAAAAAAGAAACAAACCACGGGAGTTTGAGTTTGAGGCACAGCCTGGTCAGCACCCACTGTAAAAGGAAATGTGGAGGACACGTGAAACTTGTGGAATCAAATGTAGAAAGTCTTAGACATGAAAGTCTTACAGTTGTTCTCGCAACGATACCAGATACCCTGAATTTCCCAAAACAATACATGCACACAAATGCAAATACACGGAGCACATCAAACCTTTGCTGAGAGATCCAAAGCGGATATGTCCTGGCCTTATCACGGTGGGGAAAACATCATCCTCCAAATCACTACCTTTATCTGGCTGTTGATCACCTTCCTGATGCTTTTCATCATCTCTTGAAGGTATTACTTCAGCAAAATCTTGATTTCCATTTCTGGCGGACTCTTGGAAGACTCTATGATTGTCCTTACCAGATGATTGCTTATTATAGCTTCCACGCAATTGCCTCTGGTGTTGCTGTTGATATTGTAATAAAATGGATAGAAAAGTCAAATACCAAAAATAGACATCACTTCATATTCTTGCAAAAGACAAACAAGATTTGGATATAGAAGTCTACATCCCAGTCAAACTTCTCCTTGATCATTTGGAGCTATGTTCAAAATGAGAATATTGTGAGTTGAAAAGAAACAATATTTTACCTCTTCTCTTTCAGCTCTAAGTTTTTCCCTCAACCATCTCCTCTTCGCTTTTTTACGTCGAGCACTTCTACTTGGCACCTGAAAAGACAGTATAGCAAAGTCTACAATCAGACCTGGCATTAAATCAATAAAAATACCAGTTGTTATATTTTGATCATGGTTGCAGATATTGCTGAAGCCAAATCAATTTAACACATGACTCCTTTTCATTACTAATCATCAAATACACCTCAAGAATGAAAATTACAGGTTCAGATTACATTCACAAACCAAACCTTTTTGGTTCCACTAGCAACAACCCCAGCACCATCTTCTTGAGGTAGAGAAAACCTATAAAACAGGAATATGGAGAACAAAGGTGTTTGATAAATTAATATAGATCACAGAGAATAACAGAAAGTATTATAAGCTTCAAAGACAAATAACTCAACATTTTACGTATGGTGATGCTTACAGGAGGGACTTGCTGTTTTACATTGTGATGCATTGCTAGAATATAGAACATATGACATAAGTAACATAATCATCTGAAACAAGGATGAAAAAGCCTACTATTTTCACAAAATCGCCAATGAATTGAACGACAACAAAAAAGAAGAAAGAGGATCACTAATAGATCAACATGCTAACAAGATTACATCGTAAATCCTCCATAATATCTACCTCTTTGCTTCTAATAAAGCTTCACTACTCTCACTTCTTTCATCAACTTTGACAGTGCTCAAAGTTCCATTTTGTTTCCCACTATCATTATTTTCCATATCCTCTACAACAGCCAAACGTTTCTCAGCCGTAGCAGATTTAGTTCTCTTGTTCCTGCAAATACACAAACCTAAAATTGAGAAACAAATCATATTTTCAGAATTCCTGAAAAACCGAATTAAAAAATTATAAAAACAATTGACAAAGTGATCAGAAAAGCGAATTCAGATCCCTACTACACCACCAACATATCCATATATCAAATAATTGACAAACAACATACTTTGAGCTCTTATGTTCCTTAGTTGCCTTTCTCTTTTTAGAAACAGATTTGGTTTCAGGAGCATTATCCACATGCATTATCTCTTCTTCTCGTTTTGGCACATCTTTGTGTTCCTCTTCCTCTTCACTTTGGTAGCCTCCAGATTCTTTCTCAAATTCCTCGTTAGCTAAAAGATTCACACCTGTACAAGCTACAGGCTGTGTCTCAACAAACTCAACCACCTCCAAAGCGTTCACTTCATCACCAACCGTCACAAGCTCAGATGATAACCCACCATTCTTTTCCACACTAAAAACCAGAAAAGCATCCAACTTTAAGCAACCAAAAACTGGGTATTGATCAAGATACCTTCGTTTAAAATTATAATGAACAAGTAACTAACCTGAGTATATCTTTATCTTTCAAAATAGAGGTCGACTCAAATTCAGGTAAAGCAAAACCTTCCATCTGAAATTCAATAAAATAATGAGCATCCAACTAATAAAACAACATAAATAAGTGAAGAAAAATTGTAACTTTTACCGAAAGGAGAAGGCCATGAGGGCAATGATTATGAAGGTTGAAAGCATCAAGAATATAGGATGAAAGATCTGAGATGGTTTGATGTTGGGGTTTAAGGAGAATCCAGCAACGTTTGAGACCTTGTGTGTTGAGTAATTTGCTTAAAATGTGATCAAATACCATACGAAGCCTCACTGTCTCCATGTTCTTAGAAGAAAGAAATGGTTGGTGATGAAGTTTGATTTTTGTTTCCTTTACTTGAAGTGGATTTCTAGACCTTCATTTAACTCGACTGAATCGCTTATTCTCAGTGGTTTTTTTCGGTGCATAGGTGTCAGGTTTATGCACACTGACCGAAGAGAGGGAACTGTTTTCCATCAGACGCCAGCAGCTTGCCGTTGGGCTTTTTTTGGTGATGGCCTTTTTTATTCCAACTTTTAACTTGCACAGCTGATGACATGCATTTACCATATCAGCATTCAGTCTCCAGCCTTCCATTCGATTATCAAAATTAAATTAGATTGATTTACCATATCCAAGATTTTACAGTAAGATGATATAGATCTTGTATATAACAAGACCCAATTTTATTGTTAATGTGTATTATTAACATGTGTTGTCATTTTCAAAACATGTCTGTTAATTTAAAAGGGGAAATTCTGTGTTACACGTTGAAGTTTTGTGGAGCCTCGGTGAAAACTGATGTAGATTTTTTACACCATTGATTGTAATAATTTCCATACACAATATTATTCCAAACTGCCCAAGAAAGACAAACAGTGTGAATTCTCACTTGATGTTGAGACCACAGTACAAAATTCATTACAAGAATGTTAAAACCACAAAATATATGTATCTCCGGTGAAGTGAATAGCATTCAAGCGTTGATCACAGATCAATGGAAGCTGCAAAGTTCAGATGTGAAGAAAAGATTCAATTTTCAACCCTCCATTCTGCAAGAAACTAAAGCGCATCGCTGAGATTTGCAAATCCAGGCGACTGCTCTATAGACCTCTGCATCATTAATCAATGGATCAGTGAACATGATCATGTAATTCAGTCATGAATTTATAAACAAGGAAATGACTTAAATAACAACAAAACCACGAGAAATATCTTAAACAACAGGAAAGACAAGGCGATTACACTTTGATAAGCACTGCCTTAGCAGACAGACGGGGAGAAAAAAAGGATGAGAACCCTACTTTAGTAACCACATTGTGAATAACATTGCAGAAGAAGATTTCTTTTTGTCTGAGTAGGTTTAACGACAAGATATGAAATGGGCAAAGAACGAGAACTAGCTGCAATCTGCAGTAAAAGGTCTACTTGCTGAAGATCTCTTATTGTTTGAGTGGATGTCTGGTTATGAAACAAAATTTAAAACGGGCAAACAACGAGAACTAACTGCAGTCCAGAGCAAAATCCTGCTCATTGAAACTATGGTTAAACATGGCTGCTCTCATTTCAGTTGGCTATAATCAGAAAGCTTTATCTCAACTGGATTACGTGTCAAAAAGCTCAAAGAAATGACATTAGCACTCGATGGAGGATCTTTTATTTCAAGTTGCAATTCATGCCCACATGGTTAACAACAATATGATTGCAACTCAGGAACGTCATTAAGGGTTAAGAAATGTATCCATATAGAACAAGAATTCAGACTCTGATGTAAAGAAAAAAGAAGTTTTTCTTTACCATCCTGGAAATATAAGATTAGGCAACAACATTCAAGTTATTGTCGAAGAGCTAGACTTGGCTTGGTACCAGGATCCCATAAAGTGGCAATTTTCTTGTTTCAGTTGCATGTAACTGTAGTAGTGTCGCTTGACTTACATGTCTAAAAGACTGAAAAATGGCACAAGTGCTAAATAAATCTCCCAAGTTTTGGATTACCATTCATTCCTCAAAGTAAGGAATTCCTTTGCATCTTTGATATTATTCTAAAATGATTCAAGACTAAAACAAACTCAGGGAAAGCTTTCGCAACAAATTTTGACCAGCACTGTATGTAACTTCTTATTCATGGTACCCATCTCAAACAAGTAAACCAGTTAGTAATAGACAACATTGTTTGGAATAAATCATTTACAAGTATATATGAAATGATTCTACTTCTTTCAAAGATGTTCTGTTCTTTCTTAAGTTCCATGAATTGAATTCCGGCAACCATGCACTTTTCATAACAATAGCACTAACTGATAATTAGAATTTCCAATCAAGAGTGATAATAGTTGAACTGCAAAAGATAATAAATGAAAAGTGTATTTACGAATATAAACATCATCATAATCTACAACTTATCCCACTTAAGGCCCCGTTTGACAATAATGTCCCGTATAAAGCTTAATATTTCAATCAAGTGAAACTACCGATCTTGTTTCTATATTCTTTAAACCACACTAACCAGAGGGGCTAGGTTAAGGTACAGTTTAAAGAGAAACTACTCCACCTAGCTTTTAGAGTTTAGCTTCAAGGGTTTTGAGATTGTACACCAAAATTTATACAGTTAATTACTAATGGCTAACGTTCAACAACAGACTATTAACAAAAGAGCTAACAGTTAAAGGAAGAAACAGATAATGAAACAGCTAATTTTGTCGAACAAGCCTTGAGTGGTGATGAATCGAAATAATAGATGAGATAAATACAATCCTTCTAACACGCAAACAGGAGCAATAAAGCATTCTCCTGAACTATTTACTATCATACATGACTTTACAACCACACTTACATACAATACATAACATTTCATCCAAAGATTTTCACCAACTTTGTTTGCATTTGCAAATGAATTCTTCTTACACATGATTTTAATCCATTCAACCCAAAGGCATTAACTTGAAATTTACAAATGATTTGCGTCAAACACTAGCTAAGCCACAAACATAATTAATCGCATTAAAACATTCAGAAAATCAATCAGCTGTAATAATAAAAAAGAAGAAGAAAGGCAATCAAACAAGTACCTGACTTTCTTGATTAGGATTGCCTTAAGCTTACGTGCCAACTCCTGAGACTTAATCTTATACTGTAATCTCTTGCGAGCCAAAACACGCTTCTCAGAATTCTTGAGATGACGGGACTGTTGTCGCTTTAACAGCCTTTCGATTCCGCTGGCATTCATCGTCCTATGCATCACCGTTAATGCTCTCTCCAAATTCCCTCCGAGCACCTTCACTCTAATCCCTCTCCACTGCTGCATCTGATATGGGTTATGGAAATATTGAGTGGGTGAGTGGTTGATTGATTGACTGGCGAGCTGCTTAAAGATGGTGCAGGCTTGCTTTGCTATGGAGTTCATGTTTGATGATTCAGGAGAATGTGAGGCCTTGCTTCGACAACTTTTACAGATGTGAGGGTCTATGGATGGACCGGGTTTGGGTTTGGGTTGGGGGATTAGGGTTCAAGCTTCTGTTTGAAGTATGACGTGGCAACATGTTATATTTAAATCATCAATATTAAAACTAAAATTGCAGCAATAAATATTATTATTTAGTAACCATAAAATAAATTAATTTGAAAAAGAAAACCGGAAAATTGGTTATTAGATCAAGATGCAGGGGAGCTCTTTTCAGGTGTTTTTACCGGGAAACAGAATTCGGCAAACACAATCACCCATTAAAATACATCACAGATTTTGTCTGTCCTTATTCATTTTTACATGTTTCCTTATCCCTTTTCATCATCCATCCATCCTCATTACCACTTATCATTGTCTTCTTCTTCTTCTGCTTCTCTGTATTACCTTTACTTTTTTAATCTTGCTTATCCTCTGTACCCTGAAGTGAATTACAAGACCCATGAAGATCCATCCTTTCAGCTTTCTGTTTCTCTTCTTCGCTGCTTCTCTCTACAGGTCCCTTTATCTCTTCCTCAATGGTTGCATCTGTATTCGTATGGTTGTCTTTTCAGCTGCCTTTCACTAAATGGAAGTCAAAAGATTGCTTTTTTTTAACCAATTTTGTAGTCTGATTTGCCTGATTACTATGATAATGTGCATTATGCTAGAGTTTCATTTTCAATTGTGGTTGTTTATGAAAATTTGGGAGAAACCTAGGGATAAAGATCATTTCTTTAATTTGGACTAGATGATGAATGAAACAGCAGCTTTATTGCTTGAGTTATTGATACCGCTGAAGCTTTTCATTCGGTAGGGTGATTATCTGTGTCCTGTTTACCGGAGACTGTAACTTGGTTGAATTTTGATTGTGTTAGAGATATAAAACAATCTTTGGACCTCACTTGGGTTGAACAGTTGTTTGGCATAGTATGAAATTTTTATGATGGAATGATCTAGAATTCTATCTTTGACAGCTCCTATTAATTAATTAAATTTTCACCAGCATTCTCTGCACCTATGTTGTGTATCTAATCAATTTCGTAGTCTTAGTCCTTGCATGACATTGTAATCGAGGAAGATTGTGTGTTTGTGTGTATGCATATGAGGCTTGTTTCAGGGTTTTGTCCGAGGCAGACCGTGCAAGCACACCGCCAAGAGGATGGAATTCTTATGATTCTTTCTGCTGGACGGTTTCTGAAGAGGAATTCTTGCAAAATGCTGAGATCATTTCAAAAAGTCTGAAACCTCATGGATATGAGGTATAAAAACTGTCATGACCTGCAAAACTTACTTAAACATTGATGTTCTAAGAAGTAGGAGAATGAAAAAGCTAGTATCGAAAAAATGTAATTTGTTTTGGTCTTTTTAAATGTTGTATTATGTTGCAGTATGTTGTTGTAGACTACCTTTGGTATAGGAGAAAGGTGCCTGGTGCATATGTAGATTCACTTGGATATGATGTGATTGATGAATGGGGGAGGATGATCCCGGATCCTGTTCGATGGCCATCTTCCAAAGGTGGGAAAGGATTCACCGAAGTTGCCAGGAAAGTCCACAGCATGGGCTTGAAGTTTGGGATACATGTGATGAGAGGAATAAGTACACAAGCATATAATGCGAACACCCCCATTCTGGATACTACCAGGGTACCTTTTTCTTGTTATCATTGACCAATATTTCTTTTGTGCGCCTTTGGTTTGAGAAATTCTTGATTCTTTCACCCTTCACTAGGGAGGTGCTTATAAAGATTCTGGACGAAAGTGGAGGGCACAGGACATAGGGATCAAGGAGAGAACATGCGCTTGGATGCAGCATGGTTTCATGAGTGTTAATACAAAATTGGAAGGAGGAAGGGCTTTCTTACGCTCCCTTTATGCGCAGTATGCTGAATGGGGTGTTGACTTTGGTGATTAACTATTGACCAAAACAGTTTCGTTTACCATTGCCACCACATTCTGGATTGAGATGCATTTGCCCCTTTAAATCATTTGTGCAGCAGATTTGCATAAGATCATTACATTTTATAATCTGTCTGATTATGTCATTCCTTTTTATTACATTCTTTTACAGTAAAAAACGATTGTGTATTTGGTGATGACTTGGATATAGATGAGATAACTTATGTGTCAGAGGTATGCAACATTTTCTTGTTATAATGACTTCTTAAATTACTTTTTCACTAAGAAAGATGATGTTTGAAGCAATTTTTTCAGATTCTGAAAAGTCTCGATCATCCCATTCTTTATTCTCTGTCTCCCGGAACAAGCGTGACACCAAGGATGGCAAAAGTAATAAGTGGATTCGTCAACATGTACAGGATAACGGGCGATGATTGGGATACATGGAGAGATGTAGCTGCTCATTTTGATATTACCAGGTCTGATAAATTTTCTGAATAGGTTAAATCCTTAGTTTGAAATGAATGTCGATATTTGCTTCCTTCCAATTTTGTGTTTCTTTTACCTTCTTCATCTCCGTTATATTTGATGCAATATTGTTCTTCTGCTCAGGGATTTCTCTACTGCTAATATGATTGGTGCTACGGGTTTGCTAGGGAAGTCATGGCCCGACTTGGATATGCTTCCCTTGGGATGGCTTACTGATCCGGGTGACAAAAATTTTCAGATTGTCAATCTCTTTCATTACTAGTTCTTGTGATGATGTCACAGATATGCGTCCATAGATTTGCAATTTGTAACATAGTGCTGTAACACGAAAACCAAACTGCTATAAAATCCTGCCACTAATTAGACGAAGAAAAACAGCATTTATCCGTGCATATGATTTCATTGACATATTTAATTTTCAAGAACAAAACTTAATCTTATGTCAATCATGTTGAAAATTTAAACTGGAAAAGAATAGTATTACCACTGGAGTTGCCATTCTTATGTCACTAGCATGACTAGTTTAAAGAGATGTAGTAGAAAAGATGAGATTTGTAATCATAATGTCAACCATTTTGTCTTTTCCAGGCTCTAACGAAGGCCCTCACAGAACATGCAACTTAAATTTAGAAGAGCAGAAAACTCAGGCATGGACTTGTAGCCGTATATCATTGTAATGTCTACCACTTGCCAATGAGCTTTTCTCTTCATTTTAATATATTTTCCTCTACAGATGACGCTATGGGCAATGGCCAAGTCTCCTCTCATGTTTGGAGGAGACGTCAGAAAGATTGACAAAACTACTTACAGATTGATCACTAATCCTACCATTCTAGAAATAAATTCTTTTAGCTCAAACAACAAGGAGGTAAAGAAAATGTCCGAAATTTAATCCCAACGTGGTAATATTGATCTATAACTATGTTGCCTTTGCAGTTTCCTTATGTTAGTAGCAGGAAACATAGGACCACAGCATTCAGACTAGTATCTAAAGGATCTGGTATGAATGTGAATACATTGCCTACACAAGTTTTGGGACTCGGTAGCTGTAGAGATCCGAGTGCCAATGGTTGGTCAGTTGCAGCTGCTGACCAAAATATGCAACAGATCTGTTGGAAAGAGAAGTCAGAGAGCCATGAACCCTTGTGTTTATACCAGCAAAAATCTCTTTCAAATTTGTATGTGAGATTTAGTTGGATTAGTAATTCCTCATCATATGGTATTGTTGCTTCCTGTTTTGTGGTTTTGACTGAATGAAAGGCAATGTAGGGATCAAGGAGTTATCTATGAACAGAAGAAACTAAATTCTTTTGTGAATGATGGGCTCGAATCATGCATGGATGCTTCAAAAAGACAGAAGCTTTCTGCAAAAGAAATGAGGAATGCTTCATTCTCGGCTTGCAGATGGGATGCCAACCAGGTAATCCTAATATTAAGCTGAAACCAAGATGTAATTTTGTGAAAAAAGAAGGATCGGTCATGGCAATCTAAATTTCAGAGGTGCAAATCAGCGGGGGTCTTTGTTCATGAATGCTTGGTCTTACATGATTTCTAGTGCAAAATGTCACGTTGTAGGACTAGTAATATCTAGAATTTACTAGAATGAAACTTGAATGAAAACTTACTGTATTAACAGATGTGGAAGTTGAACGACAATGGAGCCCTCATCAGCAACTATTCCGGTCTCTGTGCTAAAGTGAACTCAGTTAAAGGTAAAAGATACATGTATCTGAAATCACATCCATTGTTTGATATATTTATATGGTGGATTTGGATTTGAATCAAATCTCAAACAATTTTTATAGATTTGAAATGATATCTTATCACATATTATTTTAAATCCACATGCTCTTATCACATACTTAACGTCATCATCATCATCTATGCAGCTA
The DNA here is from genome assembly GCA_948192965.1 of Dalechampia spathulata. NCBI lineage: Eukaryota > Viridiplantae > Streptophyta > Magnoliopsida > Malpighiales > Euphorbiaceae > Dalechampia > Dalechampia spathulata. The sequence goes on along the minus strand of CANYBF011804958.1, from coordinate 11,998 downwards.
AAACGGCTAAAGGTGGAGTCCGATCTTGGATAGCAACTGGAAGAAAGGGTTTGTTTTACTTTCTACAATTTTGGGTTTCTTCTTCTGTTGCGAGTGACACTTAACAGACGTCCATGTGACGATGTTAATGGTTGCTTGTGTTATTTAATCAGGGGAGACATACGTTGCTTTCTTCAATCTAAACAAAGAGACGACAGTAATATCTGCAAAAATATCAGACATTGCCAAGCTGCTTCCCCGTAAAAACTTGAAAACTGCTTCTTGCGGAGGCAGTGAAGTTTGGAGTGGCAAAACTTTTGGAGCAATCAAAGATTCAATATCGTGGACAGTGAAGGCGCATGGCTGCGCGCTTTTTGTCCTCCAATGTTACCAACTGTAGAATGATTGTTGGTTGCTGGTGTTTCCACGCCACCCTTTTGGCTCGATATCACAGAGATCAAACTCAGGAACTTGCTGTATGCAATGCTTACCCTAATGTAACTGCGCAAGGCATTAAGCTTTGTTCTGTGCCAGCTGAATGAGTTGATTGTTTAAGAGATTTATACAGAAAGAAAATCAGCCTCAATTCTCCCATCAAAATTTTAATGAAGCAGATCAAGAAGTAAAGCAATCAGTCGTTATAAATAAGAATAAAACATCTTAGTACGTAGTTTCTTATTTGATAATAAAACTGGAACTTGTCCTGTTAAAGTAAAGAACATACGCAAACATGAGATTGAAACTAAATACCATGCTAAGCCCCTGAAAAACTACCATAAGCAAAATGCTTTACAGCGCATCATTCTTATCATATTCACAGCCTCCAATTTACTTGTTTTAAATCGTCCACTCGCACTTCAGTTGACTTCGGTCTCTAGGCCTAACGGTTACTGCCGTTATGAATCATGCATCCGACATGGTAAGTGTTTGCATGAACATAACGATAGTGAGGACGAAGATTAACCCTTTTCCCGGGATAAGCTAATGGGTTTGACATGTGACGGTAACCAATATTAACCACATATATTACCAGAAGCTGATGAAGAAGAAGAAGGAGATGGTTCTTTAGATATGGGAACGAAGGCTCTGATATTGTGATCGTATTCTTCCATAAGATTAGCTAGTCTTCATCGCAGGAACCAGAGCATCAAGATCTACTCGACGCCAGTGACACTGCACCTGACTCACTTTTTGATCCAAACAATTCTTCAATCTTCAATAATAATCCTGTTGTAAAAGAAAAACAAACAAAAAGGGGGAAACCCACGTCTCTGAGAATCCAATCAACTTAATATATATGAAGTTTTTGTCAGGATAACGGGGAAGGATCCTGCCGCCGTAGCTACAAAGGAATTTGATCGTTGTGGTGGTGGTGGTAGTAGTGGTGATGGTTGGTGAGTGAGTGAGCTGAAGAAAGCTGGACCGTGCTTTTGAAATAACTTCAAGATTTCGACAAGAGGAAGAGAGAAGAGTGAGGGATTATTTAAAAATTATTGTTCAACGCTTAAGAATGGCAGCCATTAGGCGTTATTTATAGAGCTGTCTTTCTTCCTGGTTAACAATGGCGAAAGTGAAAAGAAGAAAGAAAACACAACTTTGACGTCAGTTGGAGTCTGTTAAGGGGGTCCCACTTGTTGGCAAAATCCGTGAGTCAAATAACTATATAACCGCCGCTTTTTGACCTTCCGACTGGATTGTCTCCATCAATAGATCTTATAAAGTTAGTGGCGTGATTTTAATTACCAAAACAGACATGCTTGACGGGCTCTTTTCAATTTACCTGACACTCTTATGCTTGAACTACGCATATTCAAATGACATGCATGCCACAGAATTCACTAAACATAGTTTAACTCAACATTGATTGGAAATGCCTCATTTAGCAACCATATAAATGCGCATTACTACAATCATCGTCCGCTGCTATGGTGAATGATTGCATTGCAGCAACCAGCAACTTAAATACCAAAACCATTACTCCAAATTGCATGAACAAATCAAAAGCTCTTCAGAGCAAATGATTGTACGAATGAGATGCAAACAGAACCACCATAAATGAATTGATCAAAGTAATTACCATGAATGAAGAATTGTTATTAGATGTTATTTCGACACATGCTTACAATTGAGTGTAAATGGAAAAAATACTTGGTTTATTAAACCAAATTCATCACATAAATCAAAAGATACACTTGCATGCAGACAACAACAATGGCTTAAACCAGTAGAAAAATAAGGTATTTGGGTTTTCAAATGCGACTGTGCAAATTATTCTAAATACCAAACACGTGAAGCTTTGATTGGACAATTAGCAAAAAGTTCCCCATCATCCAACACCCAACCTTCCATGAAAGCATCTTTTACCAATCCAACCAATAATGATAAAGCATCTCTGAATTCTCAAGACAATAAGGCACATTGCAACATTTAACACCCAAAATTTAAAACGTCTAAAACCATAAATAAATGAGCGAGGTGATTTTGATTTCAAACATTTTGGTCATACAGTTTTTGAATGGTTAACACAGCCTTCAAGCGTAGTTCAACCGGAAGATATCATTCAAGACATAGAAGCTCCCCTGTGGTGTTGGCATCAAATGGAACATCTGAGGAATGAAAGCACCCAAAAGAAATTTCATTAAGAAAACACAGGAACCAACGAGATCGCTAGGAAAACCCAGTACACAATCTACAAAAATATCAAAATATGCATGCACATGGCAAAAACAGTTTAAAGCATGTGATCTTGCAAAGCAGGCAAGCTCAAACTATGTAAGCATCCTCAGAAGCAGTGTCTGTAGGGATGTAGATTTACATAGAAGAAAACCACACTCATCTCAGTTGAATAGATTCATTGATTGGAAGGTGCAAAATGCTATAAAGCCCCAATTCTTAACAATAAAAACAGCCTTAAGAATAATATTGCACAGAGAACTCCCAAAGGTTTTATGATAGCGGTACCCATGTGCTATTTCTTTCATTTAGTTTTTCACACACCAGAAAAATTCTAACTAAACATGATTTAAATGCGATGGCTTATTTCATGCAGCCATCACATCAGTCACTCGCTTGAAGGAAGGAACAATGATAACTCGAGAAATACAACATGGACTGCGTATATCATGGGTTTAATATCAACGATAACGAATTAACAAGCCAAAATTTGAGAACGAAAACAATGCAGGTATCCTGGAACGGGAAGAACATAGAGGTGCTTATTACTTCCATCATCAGCTGGTGAATGATTGCAGCGCCAAGCATACGACAACATGTATCACACAAAGTTAACTTGTAATAGCAAACTAACAATCAAAGATTAGTGAGCAATCGAAAATGGCACATACAAACCCCTTCGCAACAAATGATTGCACGAATAAGAAGTTAACCAACAGACAAACAACCATAACAACAACTAAGAAGAGAACAAGGCGATATTTGGTTCAGTTTCATCGCACATAAACTAAGATTCGCAAATAAAAAAAAAAGGGAAATATCGATTCAATTAAAAGTGAAAGATATTCCACTAATCAGGAAGATCTAAGAGGAATAGACGCAACGAAATCTGAAAATGAAAGTAAACAAATACAATAAAAAAACCTAACACATGACATTCAATTCCGAAAGGACAAGGACAACCTTCTTAAAAACAATAAACAGCTGCGATCGATCTAAAAACCCTAAAACAAAACGGAACGGAGGGAAAACAGTATGTACCTGACTGAACTTGAGAGCGTGCTGTTCACCGGCGAGCTGAAGATTACCAGAGACAAAGACGAGCATGCCACCGGCGGGACCAGAAGGCTGACAATCAACGGTGGTGATGGAGTGCTGGCACTGCTGAAAAGGAAGCGAAGTGAGTTTAGCGACGATATTTTGAGCACCTTGGATCTTTTGACCTTCAAAAGTAAGCATCGAAGCTTCTTGATATAGATTTGCTAATCCTCCTCGATTTGCATCAAACGTCGTGTAGTAATGCTCCACAAAGGCCTTTGCCACGGCGTCTGGATCCATTACCCTTTTTTTTTTTTGCTTGATGAAAAGTGGAGAGAATACCAAACAGGTACAGAGATGGAGAAGCAAGAAGAAAAGGGTTTTATTTATTCGGGAAAGGTGCATTTTTACCCCCTGGACTTTTGGATGGGCAGCACATAATCCTATTATTTATTTTTAGGTACAAAAAGACTTGGAAATCTCATGTATATGCATCATCCATGCTCCTCTTCTGACTTGCCATCTTAATTTGCAAAGATAAATTGATTTTGGCAGCCATAAATCCTGATAAAATAAAATTGTTTCCTTTGATTCACAATGCAAGGGAACCTCTTACTGAAAGTGAAAGATGGTGCCATTCTCTTCATTAAGCAGTCAAAATATACAAGGCCGAATACGAGGAATTGAACACCGGCAGTACGTGGTTTTGAAGTCTAGGCAGATATCAATGAATTATGATCAACGATTAGGAGGCCGTACTATATAAACAAGCCTATTTCTGACAGGCAGGCAGAGGGAGAAGACATTATTTGCTTGTACAACCATTAGGGTACCATGAATAATTTTAACGTACTGTACTTCAACATTTAGCGTCTGAACTACAACAATGGGGCCTAGAATCTGGAACGGCAGTCCAGAGGGTTAATAGCACAAACAACAGCACGGCATCAAGAAGTAGTTTTCCAGGAGGAAGATAAGGAAACGTAAATTTAGCAGGAAGAAACAGGAAAGAGGAGGTTAGACTGACATGCAACATATGTGTGTGCGTGGGAGTGGGTGTGTCATGTTAGATGAAGGGCTTTTTGGTTTTGCCTTTTGATGTGTTAGCTGGGATTAACAACCCACTCGAAAAATAAGGTGAGGCTTCCTTCCTAAATGCGATTGCGTAAATTTAGTCTAAAAACCAAAAAAGCATGAATTTTTAATTGAAAAATTAACAAAAATGTTCCCACCATCCAATACCCAATCTTTCCACTAGTAATTCAGGAAAGCATCTTTTACCAATCCAACCAATAATGATAAAGCATCTCCGGATCTCAAGATAATAAGGCATATTGCAACATTTACCATAACCAAACAAAATTCTGAGTTCTCACTTGAAACGTCTAAAACCATATAACCAGATGAGCAAAGCGATTTTGAATTCAAACATTTTGGTATAAAGTCCTTGAATGGTTAACACAGCCTTCACGCGTAGTTCAACCGGAAGATATCATTCAAGACATAGAAGCTTCCCTGCGGTGTTGGCATCAAATGGAACATCTGAGGAATGAAAGCACCCAAAAGAAGTTCAGTTAGGAAACGAAACCACGCAAATTTCCTTCACCCCAGAAAAACAGGAAGAAAAGAGATCGCCAGCAAAAAAAACAGGATTCGAACTATTAAAAGCTTCAAATATAAAACCTGCAAGTAAGACTTGTAACTTCATGGACTAGGCCATATGCACACATGCCTCTGTAAAGGGTTAACCAATTTTAGAATTATCCACATATGCATGCAAAATGGTGGAAACTGTTTGGAGCATATACAGGCAAGCTCAAACTACGTTATCATGCTGGGTAGCAGTTTGTGTGTGCATGTGTGTGTGCACGGATACATATAGGTTTATCCGGAAGAAAATCACACTCATATTAGTTGAACAGAGCAATAATTCATTGATTGGAAGGTGCACAATGCCTACCCCAATTCTCTATAGACAGAAACAGGCTTAATGCTATTTATGGAAACGGTGTGATTTCAAGAAGCAAAACAGACACGATATACCACGTGCCCTTCACATTTAGCTTTTCGAACACCAGAAAAATTCTAACTAAACATGATCTGAATTGTATGACTTTGTTCAAGCAGACATCACATCACACACTCGCTTTAATGATTACAAACAATGATAATTGGAAAAATACAACTTATTAGGTGAATCATTAGTTAAAAATCAATGACAAGAAGTTCACAAAGCAAAATTTGAGAACATAAATCATGTATCAATAATCATGCATATCCTGGAACTTGAAGGTTAAAGATGCCAAAACTGACAGCTGACAGCTAGTAGAGAACATAAAAGTAGGGATGTAAACGAGTCGAGTTGAATTTTACCTAGCTCAAACTTGACCCATTTATAATCGAGTCAAGGTCGAGTCGAGCTTTCTAAAATTTTTGATATATCACGAGCTTAAATTAGTTTAATCGAAAGGTTAATAAATATAAATTTTAATATATTAATAAATAATTTAAAAAATACTTTTATACATAATTATAAATTTGTGGATTATATATCTAAAATTAAATTTTTTACATAAATTAATTCAATTATCGAGCCAACTCTCGAATTTAAATAAATCAAGTATTATCCAACTTAAGCTGACTCATATCGAATATAGTTCCGAATAACTCATGAATGAACGGTTTTACTCGTTTACATCTCTGCCCTACCCTACATATAGAATACATAGAAAGGAAGCATTCGGAAGAACCATATGTATGTCAAGCACCAACTATTGGACATAGAAATACTTATTACTACCATCATCCACTGGTGAATGATTGCAGCATCAAGCACAAGGCAACATGAAACACGCAAAAACGTAACTGGTAAAATAGCAAAACTAATAGTCGAAGATTGGTAGAGTAGATGAAAAGGGCACATATAAAACCCTTTGAAGAGATGATTATACGAATAAAAAGTCAGTTGGAAAAATAGAGCCACCATAAAACAACAAATACGAGCAGAGGATGATATTTGATTCAGATTTACTGCACATACACCGAGATTTGTAAAATTAAAGAAAAGAAATATCGATTCAATTAAAAGTGAAGAATGTTACACTGATCTGGAAGATCCAAGAGGATGCACATAACGAAGTCTAAAAACGAAGTAAACAACCACAAAAACCTATACACATGACATTAAATTTCTAACGGGACAGAGACTAGCTTTTGTTAAAAAAAAAACAACAGGTGCGATTGATCTAAAAGCCCAAAAACAAAACGTAAGAGAATGAAAAATAGTATGTACCTGACTGAACTTGAGAGCGTGCTGTTCACCGGCGAGCTGAAGGTTACCAGAGACGAAAACGAGCATACCACCAGCAGGGCCAGAAGGCTGACAATCAACGGTAGTGATGGAGTGCTGGCACTGCTGAAAAGGAAGGGAAGTGAGCTTAGCGACGATATTTTGAGCACCCTGGATCTTTTGACCCTCGAAAGTAAGCATCGAAGCTTCTTGATATAGATTTGCTAATCCTCCTCGATTTGCATCGAACGTCGAATAGTAGTGCTCCACAAAGGCCTTCGCCACGGCGTCTGGATCCATTTCCCTCTTTTTTTTTTTTTTAATTTTTCTTTTTGACGAAAAAGAGAGAAAAAGAATACCAAACAGAAACAGAGAGAAAGAATAGAGGAGAAAGGGTTTTTAATTTATTCGAATGATCTAAGGGTTGAGATTGAAAGTTGAGAGATAATTATCACAGCATCACAACCAGTGGATCAATCTACCGTTTGATTAAAAGAATATGAAGTTTATTAAGATCAAGACAAAACGGCAAAACTAAATCGTCGACAGCATCGTTCGAACCTGCGCGGGCGAAGCCCAACAGATTTCAAGTCTGTCTCCTTAACCACTCGGACATATCGACTTGTTGGTGTACCACCGAACTATGCTAAAAAAGGGCAGTTTTCTGTTTAGTTAAAACAATAAATTATTTTTTTAATAAAATAAAAGGTAAAATAGGTTTGATAATTATTGATATAATTTAGGAAGAATATGTTAATATAGGTATAATAATAAATTATATTAATATTTATCGAATAATGAATAGATGTAATTTACAATGAAGGAAGGATGGATTATTGGGATGGAAGACGAGCAGGACAGCTAACATAGAGACAGACATTCTTTTCAACCTAAGTGTTACTAAAACGAAAACATGATCCATCTTCCAGAGTGCAATAATTAGAAAAGAAAATAGCGTTCTTATTTTCAATCAATTTACGATAAATAAATAAAAAAATCATAAAAATGTATTGATGGTTTAGGTTATTAAGGATTGATTTGGCATCCATAAATTTATATTTTAAAACGAATTTGTTCTTAATTTGACTAAATAAATAAATAAATTAGGATCAACATTCTCGAAACTAACGGAAACCAAATCCAATCGAAGTTCCGTAATTCGAAGATCTGACCTTCAAACCTAACAAATGGCTGAAATAATTAATTTACACGCCGCCCTCCTCAGCCTTCAATTTCAAACCACGTTTATTGACAAGTTGGAGTGGTCTAGTGGTAAGATCCTTCACACTTAAGGCTTAAGGCTTAAGCCTTGAGTTTGAGTCATCGTGGAGACGAGATGGAAGGATTTTCATCAATGAACCTCTAGCCCCTTGGATTAAGTTTTTTGATCGGATCAATTGCGGATACCTCATTTCCAGCGGCAGTATGGGAGCTCGGAGCTATTGGGAACCTGAGACGGATCTACTGGGAACCTGAGGCGGCTGGGAACCTGATGCTGAGATGAGGAGCCAGCGAAATCAATCAGTTACTGACCAATCAGTATGAGAAGCTGACCAATCAGTATGTAATGACTCATTGCGCAGAAGTGTACAGGCTACGTAGAAACCTGAGGGGCTGAGAGTGTTCAGATTTACCTCCTCTAGAGTTCTTGGGGTGGGATCTTAGAGGCTTAGGATTAGTCCGTCGGGAAACCTAATGTAATAAAAAAAAACACGTTTATTTGTGCACTAAAAAAAAAAATACGTTTATTTGTGCACTGGATAAACACACCTGTCATTACCCTACGTCGTGTCACCAACCCCACGTCCATCTCTACAGCACTACCTTCTCCTCTACGTGTCACTATCCACCAATACATTTTCGACAAGTGTAACAAATGCGTGGCTCGGCCAATCACCTAAAACCGTACACCCGGCCATTCTATATAATATATTTACCATATATTTTCGCTTTTTGGAGTTTTATTTATTTGATCAGAAAAAGGGAAGGGAACGAAGAGAATTTGCTGTCGCCGGAAGCCGGAGAGACTGTGTCGGAAAATTGAACTGTTTTCTTTCGTGTTTCTCGTTATCCTTCAGATCTCTCCGAAATTATGGTAAATTTTATTTGTATTCGGATTTTTTTTGGAAATTGTTACTTGTTTTGTTTTGATCTTGTAATATCACCGTTCTTACGTGCTGTTCTTTCTTTCTTTCTTTTTTTTCCTTGAACAATAAATTGATGATATGCCTCTGAAATAGATCTGATCTGATGTGTTGCGTCTTTTTATTTTTAAAAAATATTTTATTTTTTATTTCAATAAATAACAACAGAAATTAGAGGTGATTTTGTTTTATTGATGTTTGTTTGGCATGACATTGATGGTATTGGTTTGAGTATAGACGACATCAAGGCGATTGGCGGATCGGAAGGTAGAGAGGTTCGAGAAGAACATAACCAAGAGAGGAACGGTGCCGGAGACGGCTACTAAAAAGGGGAAGGACTATCCTGTTGGTCCTATGCTTCTTGGCTTCTTCATTTTCGTTGTCATTGGTTCTTGTACGTCTCTCCTGCATTTCTTTTTCTTTTGCTTTTATGGTTTTATGATCCTGAAACTTGCCTGCTTTGAAACTAAATGGTTACTTGATGGGAATTTTGGTTTGTTGCTGCTGCCATGACCTTAATTGAAGAATACATTTTGGAAGTTTTCCCATATCAGCAGCCTGTCACTTAAACTTTTCTAGATTTCATATTGGTATCTCTGGAAAATGATTTGAAATATTAAATTCTATATCATTATTGTCAGTGCGTGAAAAGTAATTTGGCATTTGTTTGTCTTTGAAACTGAGATTTAGGAGTGTTGCATTTGATCGAGGATTGCCTTGAAATTGTGCCTAATGAAAAAGCAGAGATTCTACGTTGAAGTGAGTTGAGTCGGGTCTTAATGTGTTTTTGTTTGTTGTTTTTGGCAGCCCTATTCCAGATAATCAGGACAGCAACAAGCGGAGGGATGGCTTAAATGTGGACAACATATTTTGAGAGATGCAAGAAATGTTAGCCTTGTAGTGTTTAAAAAAAAAGAAAGATACTTGTGAACTCAGTTGTTTACTTGTTCTGAACTCGGTTAACTATAATAAAATGGTCCTTCGCCGTATTAACGTGTAATACATTCTCTTCCCCAGTGATGGGATTGCAGGATGCTTTCTAATTGTTATGTGTTTCCTGAAGCAAACATAGTTTCTATTCTCTATGCCCCCCAAATCTACACTTGTACAGACAAATTGCCTTTGTAGGAGATGTTTGAATCGTTCACTTGAAACGCTTGACCGGGATTGGTAGTGGGAAGAAGTGAAATATAGTGCTATAGCAGCATGCTAATGGCCACAACTTTACCTTCCACAATGGTTTTTGCCGTTCTAACATTTGAAATATCGTTGATCTCTTCCCGCTTTCCCTTGTGTTCGATTCATATTAACCTTATATTGTGTTCTTACTTTAGAAATCAGCTACTAGGGCAACCCAATTTTGGAACCTTTCGAGGTTTTTCCCCGTGTACGATCAGCCCCATTAACCAAGGGTGGTGGCGATTTTAACTGTTCTACGTAATATTCGGGCATTTAACTTAACTGAAAAGGCTACATATAATAATCCTATAATTACGATTTCATCAATTCAGTTTTGATCAATTCCTTTTAAGTTTTATCCACCCATAAATTTTTGAACTATTTACCATAAAAATGTGACATTTTTCAAAAATTCCTAAAATGATGCGAATAAGAAAATATTTCCTAATTTAATGTAGGGTCTAAAAATCTACCATTGAAATCGGCACTGCCTTTGCCTATTTCATACATTTTACTGTTCATGTTTGCCTTTTAAAATTTTTTTTTTTTACAAAAAAGTTCCTATTCAATTAATTAACTTAATTGAATTTCTAATAACTACGCTCTGATACCAATCAAAGGGGAGCCTGCTCTTAATAAAAGTAAGACGGAAATTAAGAACTACTCAAAGATCTTGATACAAATATAACAAAAGATTATTGCCTAGTCTTTCTAATATCCTTTAATTTTTCGTACTCATTTAAATGTCGCGTACTAGCTATAATTCATAAGGGCGCTCTATTATCTATAAAATATTTTTCAAACTCATTCTGTCTTAGAATTATTTCTTCTAAGTGTTTGGAATTTTGACTGAGATTTTGATTTATCGTTTGAACAATCACACTTAGAGCATTTACACGATCAATGACAGAATTTAACAATCCTATAACTGGGTCTTTTCTGACTCCATGATCTAAATGAAAATACTCACGGTTAGAACAACTATCAGACATAACACAATTATAAGCACTTCTATATCCACAAACCAACGACTTTCTTTCAAGTCCTTTACTTCACACAATATATAATAATTTATACAAGGATAGACGTATACCTCAACATAGACTGGGTCCACTAAGCTTCCGCAAGAAAAGCTGTATACTGTTTCCTGCCGGTCACCGGCATTTCTCTTTCTTTGAGAAGTTGAAGGTTCTTCTGTGCCTCTGCTGCCCTTATTTTCTTCTTAGGGTCTTACTGTGAGCACTCCTTCTTTGAACAGACCGTCTAGGAACAGTACTTCAAGGTACATAGGAGTTGATAATATTATCCAAATATCCAATGACGAGGTTGATCAATGCTAGGATTCTTTCTGCTTCTCTGCAATCACAATGTTCGTTGTGATATTTGATATGCTGTGTCACGCCCAGCCCATACCTGGAGTAACAAGCTCCCGTAGCATACACCATGATCTACCGTATGGCAAACCATGGTATACACTACAAGGGATACCTGTACATACATATAAATAGACGTCGTATGGGGACCTCATGTAGTATGGCAGTAAAATCCGTAAACAGAACCAAACATAACCCTGGATAACATACATTCAATTGAATGAATACTAAAAGTATATCTATTAATATACAACGGTTCTGATTACATTATCCGTACAAACCACCATCAAACTACAAATACATTACTGCCTCACTCTTATATA
>CANYBF011804878.1:0-14373 GCA_948192965.1 Dalechampia spathulata | reverse complement strand
AAAAATAATATTTATCTTCATGTAAATTTTAAAAAATAATATTTATCTTCATATAAATGTTAAAAAATAATATTTATCTTTAAATTAAAATTAAAAAAGTAATATTTATCTTCATATAAATTTTTAAAAATAATATTTATCTTTGAATTATTAAAATTAAAGGAGAGGTAGACTTATATTTTCACTTCCCCCCTCTTCCCTTTTTTAATATATATATGATATATGATATGATTAAAAGGGAAGGGGTAGACTTGTATTTTCACTTCCCCCTCTTCCCTCTTTTAATATATATATGATATTTTCTTATATCACCTTATAAATATATCTTATGTGGATACAAAATTCATTTATTCGTATTTATTTTCATCTAAAATTTATCAAAAATTAATACTTATTATTCGTATCATCATTATTGACATCAATGATCATTTCTCAATTTTTTTAATCTCAACATCACATGAAAAATTATATAAATATATAAAATTAAATTTGTATGATTGACATCAATGATCATTTCTCAATTTTTTTAATCTCAACATCACATGAAAAATTATATAAATATATAAAATTAAATTTGTATGATATAATACGAGAAATTTTAACTTTATTTTATTATACTTTTAAAAAATTTATCTCATTAATAAATAAATTTTTATAAATAATTTAAAATTTTTCAAAATCATAATACATATACACTTAAAAATTTCATAAAGTTTACAAAATTAAGTATAAACACATTATATTAAACATGTATAATTTTATTGAAGCATGAATGGTGCCTTACCTTTTTTCTTTTAATAATAAAATCATAAGAAAATGCAAAATAAATAAATTAATAAGGATTCAACAAAGTAAATAATAAGTAAACAAAAGGTGCACAACTTTAGTATTATATTTGTATTAAAAATATAAAAATAATGATTTTTTGAAAAGTATTTATAATAATAGTTTTTCAAGATTAACATATATTTAATTTAATATTAATTCATAAAATACAAAGAAAATTTATTATTTTTATAATTATTTTAATAAAAATAAAAATAATATTATTGAAGGTTTTTTTCAAAGAAAAGATAATAAAGCAGAAACTATCATTACAAGAATAAAATAATTAGATTTAATTGAAGAGGAGTGTAATATCTAGAAAGATATTTAACTATATACCTACACATTTATGGAAACGATAAAATATCTTTTATCGAACGGCATTAATATTGTGTGGCCTTGGCTAAACGACCCTCCCTTTCTCTCTCTAGATTATCTCTTCAGCTCCGTCGTTCCAATCCATGGATTCCCTTATCTGTCCGTAATAGAAGAGAAAGCAGGAAAGCTCTTCATCGGCTTACGAAGACCAACTGTAGTCCAGTCCTAATAGAATCTGAGCTTAGCAGCTCCATCCTTTGTTTAAATTTGATTAGTTTTCGTTTTTTTTAATTACTCTGTCGAGCTTCTCTGCGTATTGCACAATTGGATGTTGTTATCTTGAATTTAAATGCTTAATACTTTCAATTCAAGGAGATTGTTTCACATCGATGCTTCTCTGTAGAAATGGCTTCTGCTTCTTCCTTGTCTGGTAAGTTCGTTTCATGAATTTTATTTGTTTCTTCTTTAATGTATATAGCTAGCTCCTTAGCTGGTTACTGAGATAGTGTTGTAACGTGTTGAATTTACTTGAATCCAGTTTGAGTTTGCTGAGGTCAGAGTGGTAGTTAATTTTGAAGAAGAGTTACGGGAAAAAAAAAAGAAAAAAATTCTTATCGCTGTATGATTATATACATTTTTATTTGCATATTTATGCGAGGTGATTGTGTGTGGATTTTATCTTTGCAGTGTCCTTGGAATGTGTGAATGTTTGTAATTTGCAAAAAGGCGACAGTAGCGGGAGATACGATTGTAGTGTGCTGTCTTGTGCTTGGAAAGCTCCTAGAACTTTGACAGGATTTCTTGCGAGCACTGCACATCCTCATCAGCGTCCCTCGCAATCTTCAGCGCGTAATGGTAGAAGGAATCATTTAAATTCTGTAAGGTTCCGGCATTGATTCCTTGTTATTGCCTACTTTGTTGGTAGATTAGAAGGTTAAATGAATGGAATCTAGATGGAAGCTAGTGGAAGGTTAAATGCTTACATTTGATAATTCCTTTGTTTCTACATAAATTAACCTTTATTTTCTTTCCTTTACCTCTTCTTTGCCTTCACTTCGCTTTCACGTTTGTAGTTCATTTGGTACTTTAGTAAGGGATATAGAAATGATGTCATAGATGGAGAACGAAGAGGAAGTAACACATGGTTGTTTCTTTTTTTTTATTATTTATTTCCATATTTCAATGCTTAGGAAATTACGATTTTCTTTACTCTGTTTATTATTTGATTATTCTAGAAAAGGAAATTCAATAATATCATCAAATAGGATAAAAGAATTACCTGACTGAGTTTGTTATTATGCAAAGGTCAAAACAGATACATTTAGGGAAGTTACTTTCAAATTCTCTTTTCTATGACAGCGAATTTGGGGTGAATGTAAATTATGTTCATAGTCTTAAGAAATGGACAATCTGTCATTTGTTTGCTAGTGAAACAAGCTTATGGTTAAATTGACAGCATATGCTGTTTTTATGATCCTTATACCTCTGTCAGAGCAAGTATGGTAGAATTATGATTGATATGCTTCTTTACCAAGCAATTGCTGCATCTGGAAAATGAAATAGTAGGGATGAATCTCTCCCATGCGTCTAGGGCAGAGCGCTCATTCCTTTTCTGGAAATACTTTGCAGAGAATTTCTTGTACTGTATTGGTTGATCATCCTTGAAATCTCGCATCTATTTAGGGAAATGATTTTCTGTTTAGCTTAGCTAATCCCGCTTATTTTTCCTCTTGGTTTACAGAAACCGTTCTTCATGTCCCTCTTTTTCTAAATCTTGATGGGTCACGAATAATGTTTTCATGGGTAGTTAATGTGTATCTGCTTGTGTTTGCGGATTCTCCTATTCCGTATTCCAAAAGTGAGGGCAGAAGTCAAGATCTAGCACAAGATTAGAGCTTCAAAATTCCCCAAATTAAGTTCATTTATTTGTATTGAACTTGGTTTGTGATCCAACTCTCCCTTGTCCGTAGTTAGATTCTCTGCTCATGCTATGCTTTTGATGTTATATTCTCGAATATGTGTTAAATAAGCTTTTCAGGTATTAAATTAATTGCCTTTTCAATGTTATGCTATTTCCAGAAATGTGAAAGCTTTGTTATAGGAAGTCCTAACTCGATTGAAGCTTTTGGATCTCCGTTTGTTGGCAAACTCTTCAAAACCAGATTGTTTAATGTTGCTGGTCAAGGATGGGAGCTGTGTTGTTCTTTACCCATTACCTCCAGTGCCTGGAATCAGGTTTCACCAGAAAGATTGTGGGAGGTAATTTGCGTAATCAATGACCCGGGTTTCTCTTTTTTGATAACGATCATTATTCTTTAAAAAGGTATCACATCCAGTGTTCAATTTCTTATACCATTGATTGTTTGATGTAGGATCTTAAGCCTACTGTTTCATACCTTTCATCAAAAGAACTTGAATTGGTCCAAAATGCTCTTAAGGTAGCATCTTTATAGAAGAATATTTGTTGACCATTCTTGCATAGTTGCTTTGAAATGCTTATAAATGGAATACTATAATTACACAGCTGGCTTTTGAGGCTCATGATGGTCAGAAAAGACGCAGCGGAGAACCATTCATTATTCATCCAGTTGAGGTTGCACGTATTCTAGGAGAACTCGTGAGTTTTGGAGAACTGAGATGTATGCCTGAACTTGAAATCTACTTTAATTTGCACTCTAACTGCCTGGTCCTTTAGGAATTGGATTGGGAATCAATTGCTGCTGGATTACTGCATGATACTGTCGAAGATACAAATGTTGTTACTTTTGAAAGAATAGAGGAGGAATTTGGTCCCACTGTACGGCGTATTGTAGAAGGAGAGACAAAGGTGCTATACTTATAGGGGTACCGATTATGTTATTTGGTGTCTAAATGCTACTGTAGCGGAATAGCTAACATTAATTTGAGGACATATTTATTTGGTTTCTTTGCTTTGCCAGGTCTCTAAATTAGGAAAGTTAAAATGTAAGAATCAAAATGATTCAGCGCAAGATGTTAAAGCTGATGACCTGCGACAGATGTTTCTTGCAATGACTGAGGAGGTGAGTTATCATTAGTACTTTTTTGGTGCATTCTTTATCTATTGAAAAGTTGTTTAAAACCTGAATATGGTGTTTCAGGTCCGTGTTATTATTGTCAAATTAGCTGACAGGTTACACAACATGCGTACACTTTCATATATGCCTGCACATAAGCAGGTACAGTTTTTTTTTTTTTTTTCAAAAAATCTCAAGTCATTATTTAGCATTTTTGCTATTATTTCTTAACAATAATACATTTTATGCAGTCCCAAATTGCTATGGAAACACTTCAGGTCTTTGCTCCACTTGCAAAATTGTTAGGAATGTACCAAATCAAGGTAGACCTTTATGTAGCTTGTTCATGCATAAAATTCTGCGTCATGGGATGCAGTTGGATAACAGTTGTTTGCTGTTTGAACTCTTAAACTCATATTGTTCAATAGTCTCTATAATGCCCAATTAACTTGAGATAGATCATGGTTGAGTTAAGTTATGTTGAACAATGAAATTAAATCCTGTCGAAATTTCTATTGGAAACCAATTATTTCATTCTATCATTTATTTCTCTAATGTTATCTAAATAACTCTTAATGAGCTAATGGTGTGCACCACTTTGGGAAGATTTTTTCCTTCTTGCTGATGCATCATAATCAGCCTATGGTTAATCAACAGTTAGCTTTGGTATACCATCGCTTTTACCCCAGAGGTTGACTGGGGATTTCTCTGTGCATTTTGTAGTCCTTTTCAAAATTATTTGCTGTTAACTTTATAATTTGTTGCAGGCTGAGCTTGAAAATCTATCATTCATGTATACAAACCCTGGAGATTATGCTAAGGTCAAGAGGAGGGTTGCAGATCTCCATAAAGAACATGAGAAAGAGCTTCTGGAGGCAAGTTCCTTGAAATAACTTTTCCCATGCATATATGTGTCACAGATGCCACCAATCCTTATGGACTAAATCATGCAGAGTGGACTAGATTGATCCATATAGCCAACCTCAGCTTGTTTTGCACTACGATTTAGTTGATTTTAATTAAGTAATGCAACAGTTACTTTCAGTTTTAGGGTACTGTGAACTTTAGCAGTTTGAGTAGTCCTGCATAGATGTGGTCATCATAGTCGTTGCTCATCAAGATGCTTTTCTTTGTGTAGGGAAACAAAATTTTGGAGAAGAAGATCGAGGAGGACCAATTCCTAGACTTGATGACTGTGAAGACCGAAGTTCGGTCTGCATGCAAGGAGCCTTACAGGTGGAGCCATAAATGTTATCGCATTTTATGTTCTTCGTTTTATTTTCTTCATTTTATTTTCTTTTGTTAGTTTTTTTTCTAACTTCAGTTAATGATTGTAATGTTATGTTATCTATTTTTATAGTTAGTTTTGGTGGTTTGTTGTGGAAACCATGTGTCATTACTAAATTTTTGCAATGGATTTTTACACAGTAAATGGAATCACAATTGCAATTATATGACTCCGTATGCTAATGCATTCATGTATTCCTCAGAAATAGTTATTTTGAGCTCTTATGTGTTAAGCTTTGTATTGCATGTTAAATGTTTCATGCAACTTCTTGGAGATTTCAATTACAATGGGATATTCCTTTACCTGCATTTTTGTGGTCCTTGGTCTGCCAAAGTTGCTACCTCAAAGTTCATTTATGTTTCAAAAAAAGAGTTCATTTTTTCCACCTTTACAGTGTCTGATTCAAAGTTTTCATTGGTTGCAGTATTTACAAAGCAGTGCTTAAATCTAAGGGCTCCATATGTGAGGTTAATCAAATTGCACAGGTGTGCTTTGATGTGTTCCTTAAATCATCACGGAAACTCCCAAGAGAGTCGCTCTCTTTTCAAATTGCACACTTTGACACTTTGCTTCTTTTGAACCAGCTACGGATTATTATAAAGCCAAAGCCTTGTGTTGGAGTTGGACCTTTGTGTACTCCACGGCAGGTGAGTCAAACTCTCGTGTCCTAGAAATTTCTGTCTTCTGCTGCAATACTTTTTGGCAAGTATTAGAATCTGTTCTCATAGTTCTAAATTGTGCAGATATGCTACCATGTTCTTGGTTTAGTCCATGGGATCTGGACGCCTATTCCTAGAGCTGTATGTATTCTTCTTGTTCTGTTTTTGTATCACAGGATGGTATGTTTTGCACACTGGTTACACTACAAGTAACTAATTTAATTTTTAATGCCAGATGAAGGACTATATTGCAACCCCAAAGCCCAATGGTTATCAAAGTCTCCATACTACTGTAATTCCATTTCTGTATGAGAGCATGTTCAGGCTGGAGGTTCAGGTACTTTTTGTTCTTTTTTTCTTTTAACCTAAATTACTACTTTCCTTCCACCAAGGAATAAGAACTTCCTTCAGTTATCTTATCATTTTTACTTCTTTCTTTCTTTCTTTCTTCTGCATCACTCTGGATGAGGCCTGCCAAATTGGCAATTTCAGGGAACCTCTTTGCTTTTTATTGAATAAAAATTTGTTCACGCTTTAGCTACTTGCTTCATATCTTAGTCAGCTAACGAGAGCTATTTTGTGACAGATTCGAACTGAAGCGATGGATTTGATTGCTGAGAGAGGTATCGCTGCTCATTATAGTGGGAGAGTATTTGTTACAGGTTTAGTCGGACATGCAGTGCGCAATGGTAGAAGTTCAAGAGGGAAGACAGTCTGTCTTAACAATGCTAACATTGCACTCAGGGTATGCTAATTTTTTCCTTGATATATCATGATAGTAAGTAGATATACTGATGGATTTTCTGGAAAAACTTCCATTCCCAACTTTGTTGCTCATTGATGAGGTCCTTTTCCTTCCTCAAGATTGGTTGGCTCAATGCAATCAGAGAATGGCAAGAGGAATTTGTTGGCAATATGAGCTCTAGAGAATTCGTGGATACCATCACTAGGGATCTGTTAGGTAGCCGTGTCTTTGTATTCACACCAAGAGGAGAGGTAAGAGAATGGATTCTATAGTGTCACTTATTGGTAGAAAGGTTGGAATCCCGTTATTGGAATTTGTGCATATCAAAATTATTAATATCAACTTTGAAAATGTCTACAGATAAAAAATCTGCCAAAAGGGGCAACAGTGATTGACTATGCTTATATGATACACACGGATATTGGCAACAGGATGGTGGCTGCTAAGGTATCCTTTTCATTCGGTGACGTCATGTGCCTTGACTGATTGGAACTAAAACTGAAATGGCAATTAAAGTGGAAGGGCTTATCTGCTTGGTAAAACTTCTAGAAAATAGGAGAACTGTTCGAAGATGTAATCACCAATCATGAAGGAATTTCTTTTTTGTTAAAAAATGACTTGGCAACTTGAATCTTTTTTTCATTTCAGCTTTACTTTTGCATCTTGTTTTAAGCAAAACAAATCTAACAGAAATTAAACCAAGTGCTTTCTTAAACCTAACAGAAATTAAAACAAGTGCTTTCATTTGTTAAGTTGTTTTTTGCATTTATCTTGTGAAACCAAATTCAGGTATTTGCAATTTGAGAAAAGATTTGCAAATTTGAATTAAAATCTGAAAGCTTGTTTACTTGGTGATATATGAGTTCGAGATATATCTCCAAAGCTTGGGGGAAAGGTGAACAGCTCATATTTTTCAATCTAAGGCATGATTTTCCAAGTTCTATACGGTGAATGTACTGCAAATTCTGTGAAGGGAAAAAAAAGAATTAGAGCAAAAAAAGGATCAGAGCTTGTGTACTTACAAAAGTAATCATATTCTAAAGGAGAATTCTTTTTTTTTTTCAGGTCAATGGCAATCTAGTTTCTCCGATGCATGTTCTTGCAAATGCAGAAGTTGTTGAGATAATCACCTACAATGTTAGTATTTTATCTTGTGATCTATAACTGAGAAATATTCGTTGTATTTTTCATTTCTGCTTGGACCTTCTGTTGGTCTAATGCCTATGCATGATAAGAAACAAATATACTGAATATCTGATAGGTGAACATTTGTTAGATTTTGATACCGTAAAATGAATGTTGCAGCATATGGTTCTTTTTCATTTTTCCTTGGAGAGACTGACTACATTAAGTTATGACAGTTGGCCACTTCAGTTTGTCGTTGCCTTTAGTTTTTTTTCTTTTTTCCCCTTAAAAGTACACCTTGCTGCTCATCCACCTCAATGTTGCTCGTTTACTGATACTGCCTTGTTCTGCTGTATGTATCATGGACCTGCATTGACCTGCATTGAATTCTCAGGCACTCTCTAACAAATCAGCTTTTCAGAGGCATAAGCAATGGCTACAACATGCAAAAACACGAAGTGCCAGACATAAAATTATGAAGGTAGGTGAATTAATTTTCACTAAAGATTGATTTTTTTTTTTTTTTTGTAACTGCATTTGTTACTAAAATTAGAACTTCATCATCTGCTCAGTTCTTAAGGGAGCAAGCGGCACTATCTGCCACTGAAATCACAGCAGATTCAGTAAATGACTTTATAGCTGATTCTGAGGAGGAGAGTGAGGTTGAAGAGCTTTTAGATAACACTGAGTGGAACATGCCTTTGTGGGAAAAAATCTTTAAGAATGTTGTGGCAAAGTCATCTCAGGTGAAATCTTCTGAAGATCTCTTGGATTCAAAGAGTGGTAGTGTTTGGGTCCCCAAAGTCAACGGGAAACATAATAAGCAGATGCAGCATGTGAGTTTATTATCACAGGGAAATTGTGTTGCTAAGATGATACAATCTAATTATCCTATGTACAAGGAGGTTTTGCCTGGTTTGGAAAGTTGGCATGCGAACAAGGTTGCATCTTGGCACAATGTCGAAGGGCATTCAATCCAATGGTTTTCTGTGGTTTGCATTGATCGAAGAGGTAACATTTTGCTGCCGTCAAATTAAACTTGACTTGCTTCCATCTACTGTCCACATTTTCATTTGTTATATTCAGTCCACTTCAATCTTATTCTTAGGCACCGTTTTCCTTTTTGTATTAAAATATATTGATTTATGAGTTTACTGACAATGTTATGAGGATTGATGCTACTTTTAGTTTGATATTTTTCAATTGATGATCATGTACGCATCCATCTGTCCTAAATCTCAAGTTTGGCTAAAAAATTCTATGATCGTAATTTCAGGCATGATGGCTGAGGTTACAACCGCATTGGCAGCTGTAGGCATCACAATATGCTCCTGCATGGTGAGTACTTGAATAAATATTTTACGTCTTGTGAGGCTGTAACTTCTTATCTGTTAAAATTACTTACCTGATATGACATTTATTTTCCACGACTAGGCGGAGATTGATCGGGGAAGGGGAATGGCTGTGATATTATTTCAAATTGAAGGGAGCCTTGACAATTTGGTAGTATACCTATCAATTCCTCTCTTCCTTTGCCTTCGTGTATGCACATTTTTCTGTGCTTATGTTCGGTTCTGATTTTGCATTGCTTCAATCTCTTTTAGGTTAAGGCCTGTTCGAGCATGGATCTGGTTATGGGTGTTTTGGGATGGTCTACTGGTTGTAGCTGGCCAAGCTCAATTGAGAACGCCCAATTTCTTGAGTGCTAATTAATCAGCAACTTGGTGAACCCCGGAATATTTTATCCAGCTGTTGCAAGCTTGGGTAAAGAAGTTTTGCCTACAGAAAACTGGGATTCTGGTGCTCTTATATTTTGGACCTTTAACTGAATAGCTATCATCTATTTGTTGGATAACCATAACGAAATAAACCAGCAGCAGAAAAACACGCATCTGTCTCTGGAAAATCAGGGCATTGTATATAGAGAAAAGAGTGATAGATAGAATATACAAAGGTAAAGATACTTGCAAAGAAAGGATGATGGGACACTTGTACATAAGGGTTTTAAGAATTCCTGTCATATAAATGTTCGCCTCTCTCTCTCTCTTCTATTATCACACACCAATTACAGTGTTGGTATATATAATTGATATTTCAATAAACTATGCCATAATGAGATTTATTTCAGGTTTTCTTTATCCCTTGGAAATGGAAAGATTAAGAAGACGAGCAACGGGTAAGTAGCAGTAGCACCATAAATGCCAGCAGTAAGATGTATCCGGTCCAAACTCCCCATTTTGTTAGGACCATTTTCACCAACATATGCTTCAGGGTTTCTTCTTTCTTCAAAAACATTGGCGTTTGTGTATTCTGATAGTCATGTCTGCAACTACTGAGGTTATTAATTTTTCCTTCTATGTGGCCATTATACTCTTCAGCTTTGGTGGTTTGGCCTTCATCCACAATTTTGGAGGCAGGGTATTCCTGGTTGTGCTTGAGCTTCATCGGCAATGTCTCTGTAGATTCTTCTGGTTGCATTCCATCAGCATCGGATCCGGCAGAATCGCTCCATGTTTTATCTGAATTTTCATCTTCTTCCATTGCATGTTCTTCATTTTCCTTCTCATCCTGATCATCCGCCTTGCTATCGCTATCTTCTGCCTCTTCAGGTTTCTGCATCGATGAAGCCATGTCAAGACTTACTATCGATGCTGCTTCCTCTTTCCAGCTTTCTAACTCTTTCATTGAGAGCAATTCTTTTCCAGGGTTATTATCTCCTTCATCTCCATCTCCAACGTTTTGTATAGATGAAGCTAACGCCTTCGACTTCAAAGCACCAATAAGTGCTTCTTCCATCCAAACTTCGATTCTTTCTGTTAATGGTGATTCTTCTACTGTCTCGTCGACGCCACCTTCTCCGATCGGACTTATCGGTAAACTTAAATCTGCACTTGTATCTGCAGCGCCGCCGTTTTCTTCTTCTTCTTCGTTCCGCATTATGATTCTTTTCATCAACTTTTCTATGGTTTCTCCATTATCTTCTCCTTCTTCAACTGAACATATCAGCAAAGCTAAATCCATACCTTTCTTTGAATCACAATGGATCGCTTCCTCCTCTTCCCAGACTCCTATGCTCTCCGCAGAAAGCAATTCTATTGCCATCTCTTTATCACCGCCTTCTTCTCCTTCTTCCATCAATTGTACTGATGAAGTTTCTCCTTCGTCATCTTTATCAACTCCGGTGCTCTCTCCTGAAGGCAACCCCACCTTAACTAGTTTTTCATCATCTTCTTCTCCCCCAGTTACAAGCACTAGTGCAGCTTTCTCTACACTCTTCTTTACAGCATCCACTGCTTTCTCCTCTTTCTGCCCTTGGATCGTTTCCATTAACGGCAACTCCTCTTTTTTGACTTCCATGATTTCCGTCAGAGGCAACTCTTTCAGTTCATTGTTAATCCTGTTACCCACTTGAAGGACCGGCAAAGAAACTTCTTCAATCCCAGTTGTGACGTCATCCTCGTCGGAGTCACTGACGAAGAGGGTCTCCTCGCTGCCATCGCCAATTCTGCAATCCACTGCAGATGGGATACTTTCATCCTGAACCAAAACAGTGCCAATTCATTCGTGAAGAAAAGTTAATCGATACATACGGATAGACGAAGAATTCTCATGGATCAGGAACGGACTGTGGCGTTGGCAAGGTAAGATTACCAAGTTCAAACTCTTGGTAGAGTTCAACACGCAAGAATCGATCTGGGTCGTAGCCATCTCTGCATTCGATCCATTGCTTGTGCAGCTGAACACGACTAGAGTCTTAATCATATCATTCAGATAAATAGAATTCAAAAAATATAGAATAAAAGATGCTAACCATTTGGAATGGGAACTTGGAGACGAATTTTGGAGAATGAACTTCAGCCCTCGAATGCTTGCTTGGTCTTCTTTCCGCGGGGAGCTGCTCTTCTCTTTATCACCTCTTCTTCCACGTTTCTTGAAAGCATAAGCAGCCACAAAACCTGCAACAACCAGAGCTCCACCCCACAAAACAATCCCAAAAACACTACCTGCACCACCACCGCCCATCAGGCCTATTTGTGTCTTCTTCTTCCCCTGCTCAATATATACAGTCTTGTGCTTTTCTTCCATGGCTGCAGCACTTGTTATTTGCTTTCAAGGCTTTTACTTTTCGCAGGAAAACGAGAGATTTAAAAAGGGGAGTGGGCGATGACCTTGGAAGAAGTGAAGTATCAATTTCGAAGTTGGAAAGGGACGTCGACATCCATCGAGCAGCTTAGCCAATTGGCATATCTTTACTTCCTGTCCTGTCTCTTTGTAGATTCCCTCAAAAACTTGTAATGCACTTGCTTTGGAGCCAAGCCAAGCACACTCCCTGTAATCCTTCAAATTTTCAAAGTATTTTAAATTGATTTTAATTATTAAACAAAATAAAATATTATTTATCATTTAAATTAAGTAATTAGTCGTAAATATTTTAAATATTATTATTATTATTATTTACTTTTATCATGATAATTATAGGTTAAATGTCATTATCTTTTATGTGTACTTTTAAATAAAATGGGCAAAAAGAAAAGGAAATAACATTAAATATTTAATAAAAGAATAAATGAAAAGTAAATGGAATTTTAAAAAAGGAAAAAGAAACTTGTTAATGAAAAAATTAATTTGGTAATAAAGAAATAAATGAAAAGGTGAAAAAAAAAGAGAATATGAAGTAGATAATTTAATTATATGATTAAAATGGTTGGAATCATTAATAATAAAAAAAGTATATATTATATATCATAAAATATTATATGATTTAAATATTTTATATTTACGAAATTCAAAATATTTAATAAATATATATATATTTAAAATTTTATAAATTAAAAAACTTTTGAATTTAATTGTTTTCATTTCTAAATAACTCAAAAAAAAAATGATCGCATTTGGTCTACATAAAATAAATGACTTAGAGTTGAGATTTAACGAATTAATTTATTTATGATATGACTTAAAACAGCTCCAGTGACCTAATTGTTATAATTTGATTAATTAAACATATATAATAATAGATTGTACTGATTCATATAAATTCAACTTATTTATAATCAAATTAATGTATATAATTTTTAAATAAATGAGGATAACTTAATTATTTTTATATATTTAATTATAATAAATAAATAAGTAATAGTTAATTTAGATAAACAGGTTATTTATGTCATTTCTCATGAAAATTTTAATATATATATATATATATATATATAATACAATTAATAAATAAATCATATTTATATTTAGAATAAAATCAACACAATAGGAATGGGATGCATACCAAACTCATTTTGAGACCGCTAACTGAGACTATCAATTCAAAAAATTAATAAACAATTAATTCACATATTTGACAAATATTTAATAATTTTTATATAATTATACTATTTTTCAACCTTTTGACTACTTTTAAGTCTTTTCTATTTCAATTTTTATGAGTATAATTTTAGGAAAATTTTTTTTATAAATTTGATTGATTCATAAATAATATTATAATATATATTAATTTTTATTGAAAATAACATCAATGAAAGCTAATAAATGGTATAATATTATTGATGAAATGATAATCTTATATAATTAATGGGTTTTTATGGATTTTTAAGCATGTAATTGCTATAAAAATATATATATATTTAAAAGATTTAATTATAAAAATTAGAACGAAATTTATTACAATTATTTTTTAACGAAAATGAAAAAAATCAAACAAATATGATCAATAACAAACAGCAAGAACCAAGATCAATACAATTTCTGAAAGACTTGAAAGGGAACAAAAAGGTGGTAAGTAGCCATGAAGGACAAATGCTAGTAACCAGTAGTAGGGGTTGGTTCAGGTTCTGAGGTGTAAAAGAAAGGCCCAACTGAGTACAGCTTCAACTTCTTGTCATGGAGGATGCGATAAGAAGAAAGGTCTGCACCGGTGACTCCCTTGTTCAAGTTTGTAGCAATATTGCACGTTTTTAATGGCGATTTTTCAAGTTTAACTGCGCAATATGTCAAATCCAAATCATCGTTAAACCCTAAAAGAGACAGTGCCTTGAAGAAGTAACCCTTGGAATCAGTTGCACCAGTCAAGCAAGAGAATGGCGTTTTCTTATACCCGTTCTTGTCCAAAACTGAACATGTTATCTTTGCCACAGCGCCTGCATGCAAACAAATGATAAACATGATTTATAGAAGAAAGGGAAATACAAGACTTTAACCTAAAGGATTGATAAGATGATCTGATTATTGAAGGTTCTCAAGCAAAACTCCCAAGACTATAAAAGAAACAACCAAGAATGAGTCAGAAGCAGCTAACTCAAGGAGAAACTACAGTATATGTTTCTGGGTTTGTTGGGTTTTTGTAAAACTGCACCACACAAATCTTGA
>CANYBF011804213.1:0-15936 GCA_948192965.1 Dalechampia spathulata | reverse complement strand
ATATACTCCTAGTTCCTGTATGATAGCTAAATAGTTTCCCCTGATTAGAAGGCCATGAGAGTAACTAAGTGGATCTAAGGTTAGATGGAAATTTAGTTGATTTCACCTTGAGAGAGGGTAGTCAATGCCATTGGATATCTTGGGTAGCAATAAGCACACAGTTATCAATAAGCTTGGTTATAAGAACTTCATTCCCTATACATTCATCATCTGATAGTTTATTTATTTTAGCAATACTCCTACATTTTGGAAATAGATATTCCTAAACACCGACCATCCTTTCTTAGCTTAAACAAATTAGAAATTCAAGAGCGGTGGATAAATCACTAAATCCTCTTGGGATCGATACTTTACTACAATAATCTGTATACTTGCAGTGAGGTAGTGAATAAAGCTATTGTTGTGGAAGACGCGATCAATTTTCTTTAAGTAAGAATGAAAAAAGAAGAAGAGAATGAAGAAGTCCAAATGCTTTTTGGTTCATGAAGTGCAAAACCAACTTCCTCCTCTTTTTATTCCATGTTTTTTAATAATTTCAAAGAAAGAGCCAATAGGAAAGTGACACATGACACATATAATTAGCTTACTTAATAAAATTGAATTCTAATTCCTTTATTTAATTAATTTATACATATTTCCATGTCATGGTCAACATGGTCAAACATATCATACATACACATGGCATAGGCACATGCATACATATTTTTAGTTTCCATAAATACCCTTCCCTTTTTATGAAATGATATTTATGTCCTTAATTACTACTTAAACTTTTAATTAATTTTAACTTCATTTAAACTTCCATTTAACCATTCTAACATATTCTTTCTCATAAAATACCATATCTAACATGCCAAAACATTATATTTCACATATAGATTCCATCATAGAAAATCATTGAAGGCATTTTGCATAAACATACTGATTGCACTTCATAAGATATTTTAAGCTCATTTTCATCACCTTAAACATCTTTTTACTTCCTTATCATTTCCTTCTCTATAATTTCCATATCATGTGGAATTTCTTCCATCTCTATAACATTCAATGGCATACATCTCATATTAAGCATCCTTAAATCATTGCACACTAAAGCATTTCATGCACTAATCATTCATTCACTCTAACACATGCGTAAAATGCAAGCACACAAGGATGCTGTGAATGTGGGTGTGATAATAAATTTGCATAGCCTATTTTTGAAAAATATGTATGGTAATAACATGTTTAAGAAAAATATGCATAATATATTTCTTGGGTAAATGTGCATAACACAAGTGCCTACATATGTTTTCTCGTGAGCATAAAAATTTAGCATTTTCCACTTAATTTTGATCTAATTTTTCTTCTAACCACTTAGAAATCAAAGAAAGCTTCATCATTAGCTTGAGAGGGTAGAAATTATAGTTCAATGACATGTATCACATGTTAAATGGTTTAAAGGTCTCATTTCATTAATATTAAAGCATGAGACATAGTATAATAAAAGAACTTGAGGGGATCATTCATCTAATTAAAAGTATCATTCAAGTGAAGCATGAAAAATAATTGAATTTAAAATGTTAAGATCATAACATACCTTCTATAATTTAAATAAGTAGAATGCATCTAAACTTGTGTTTAAGGGAATATAAACTTATTTTTTAGAAATGGAACATATTCTCAAGTATGTGTTATAATTGCATTTTATTATGACATAATGTCGATGGTAGCATGATGTTTAAAAAATGGTTTAAACTGGTTCAACTTTGTAAAGAATTAAAAATTAAGATTTTAGAATACATATTTGGAAGTTATAAGGGGAAGCTAGAATGTAACCAAATTAAGCTTAGGAAATTAAGAATAATAATGTATCACAATTATTCTATTATGTGAATTAGCTATGTTGTTCATTAATGATATTGTCTACCATAATAAATATGCATTGCATATTCAAATATAACATCTTTATATGTATTGCAATGATATGATTAAAATCTTAATGTCTTGCCAATACTATTATAAAGACACCCTTGATTTTGATACCATGAGACTTTATATTAAATTCAAACATATTTCTGAAATAGTGTGGATATTCATTACATAATGAGAATTATGATTTTATTTATATTTTGTATCTAATCTTTATTTGAAGAATTATGAATAGAAGTAATAGATTTAAATTATATGAAGATGAAGTTAATATATAGGGGACTAACTTGATACAATTGATTATACTTTTATTTTAATGGAAATTACCACATTTAAGTGCAAATATGCTTTAAAATTCTTACATTTGACAATCCTCCTAAAATTTTAAAGAGTCTTAAAGTTCTTACATGTATTAGAAGAATGCTTAATGTTGAAACCAACACTGAAATGGTTGCATCCTAGTCTCTTTTTGCTATACTATGACATAAGTCATATTAAATCATTCATGAGATTTCTAAAACATATTATATTGTCATAAGAAATCACTTACAAAGAACTTATGAATACTTTTTCCCTTGTACATCATAAAGTGATGCACTTATGACTAACAAAGATAATACTAAAAATGAAGGATTGTTACATGTCTTAATTAATTATAATGGGCACTATTAACCAGATTGATGAGAGAAATTATTGATTTTTTCAATATAGATATATGTTACATTCTTGCATCATATTCTTAATGTTCAAGAAAGAAAAATTATCATAAATTACCAATATTTGGCATACATAGTAATGCATGTATACATCATATGACTCATCACCGTGAAACTTTCACTTGAAATTAAAGGAATTATTTAAAGTGTTAATTGACTTTCATTTCATGATAAAATTTGGACTTATCTATATGCTCCTTCATTAATCATGAATTAACTAATGAATAAATATGATGTTTATAAGAACGTGAAAGTGAATTAGTAATAATGAATTTAATGTGACCATAAGTAGACTTTAAATACAATAACTTTTAAAATGTGTTATCATAAGTTAGAATAAGTAACTATGCATTGTTTTTAGGATGAGATCATATATTATTGATTTAACAGATAAGATGTTTAAAATGGTCATTATATGGATAAAATACCAATGTGAAAGCATGAAATAAGAAATTGATAAATGAATTAATTTTATTAATTTGAAGCAAGATTACAATTTCTAGTATAAAGTTCTATTAGACCCTAGGTTTTGATGTATGAGTCACGTGTGAGTCAATTTAAGTTATTTGTAAGTTTTTAATCGTGTTTTTATATTGGTACGAGCATACCAAATAGCTTATTGAGTGGTACGGCCATGCGACTGACCGTACCTAGTCAGAACTGTTTTATTGAGTTTGGTACAGGCGTACCATTGGGTGGTAAGGCCGTACGTGAGCTCACTAAAAAATTGTTTGTCAGGAAAATTGGTTTCGTACGGGTGTACCAAGTGATGGTACGACCGTACCACATTTCCCTCTTATTTTCCAATGGTAAAATTTAAATCCGTACAGGCGTACAATGATTGGTACGGCTATACGTGACTTATAAGAAATATTTTTAAGTCTTTCAAATGGTTATTTTTTATATATAACTTTCACATCTTTGATTCTAACAGCTATTTTCTGCAGAGCTTCTATTCCATTGAGCTTGTATTATCTATTGAAAGTAAGTCTACTTGTATTTTATGTATTTTGTTATTGAAATATCTTTTCTATTGTATTCCCACTTGCGAAAGCTAGGGTTTATTTTAGTGGGATTGGTGTGTGATTAATCCTTAGGGATTAAATTGTATTTGAGAGATTATAAGATTGATTTTGTAAAGGTTTGAGTGTGAGCCTAGAAAACACTAGAGTTTAAGATTCATTTATGGAATCCTTATTGTGTAATTGATTGAGATTTAGTGGAACCCTAAGTTGAGATTTAGGAGAAGTGGACGTAAGCAAGAGTTTGGCCGAACCACTATAAACCTTGCACGTGTTGCCTTCCACAAAGGGATTTTCAAGTTCTTATAGTAAAGCTCATTCAAATTTCAAAAAAGAATTTGATTTAACAGTTGTTGAAGCTTGATTTTGAATTAAAGATGACTTTTAATGAAGAATATGATCTAAGAGCTTTAGAGGCTTGATCATAAATTAAACTTTTTTTTGATGAAAAAAGCCTCAAACAAACTTAAAGACTCACTTAATTAACTAGTAGAACATCTTGATGATCTTAAGGACTTCAAGAGCTTTGAGTTTTGATGCTTGGCTTATGAGTTACAATATGAGAGAGCTTCTTTATTTATAATTAAATGGGGGAGGCAATATATTAATCCTAAGTTCTTATCCTTATTACTTTATATGACAAATTTTCATCTCACTTGTATCAAGATAATTATGATTTTATTTATTATTACTTTAATAACATTTATCTATTTAACTATTAAAGTAATTTAATTTTAAATAATAAGTCAACTAACTTGATTGATCTAAAATTTATTTATTTCACTATATTAAGATAATCTTTTAATCCAATTACTTTATAAATCAAAAATAATATTTAATCAATCTATAAAACATATTTTATTTGATTAGATTAAAAATGATTATTTAATATAAAATTACATGGTTTAAAAATACATTTTATTGATCTAGAAGTTTATTCAAAATTTATATATTTATAAATTCACCCTTTAGATTTGTTCATATAACTTATTTAAATGAATATTTCTCAAAATATTTTAAAGAAATTTATAAAAGTTATGATTAAAATTATAACCCTTTTTTAAATATTTTGATAGATAATGATATATTCATAGAAAATGTTTTTCTTGTTAAAAGTGATTTGTGTATGTGGAATACTTATCATATTTGATATCGATCTTTTGACTCCTTTTCTTTCTTTTTAATTAATTAGGATTTTGATCTTAATTAGATTTATATTTGAAGTCATAAGTTTATTCTAAATATGAATTTGACTTAGATAACTTTGTAAATTTGATCAAGTATGATTAGAAAAATTTAATCCTATCATAACTTGAAAACTTCTAGCATAATTAAGATTTTGAAATTTCAATCCTATTATAGTTTGAATAAAGTTTACTTTTATAGATAAAGATCAAGACCAACATACATCTCATATTTAATATTTAAGGAATGCATTGAAAAAAATCTAAAGGAAGTCATCAAAACTCATTATAATTACATCTCCCTTCTAACCCTTTTTCCTTGCATATGAGTTGAATTTCTTTCTATTTATTAAATGCTTTGATTTCTATTTTAATGAAACCACTTTGATATTAAGAACATCAATACACTAATATCATATAATCATAATCATATTCATTACGCATTGCCAATAAATTAACATTAAAACATTTAGTCTGTCACACCCAGCCCATACCTGGAGTAACATGCTCCCGTAGCATACACAACGACCTCCCAAAGGAAAACCGCTGTATACACTACAAGGGATACCGGAACCTGTTTAAAATGACGTCGTATGGGGACAACAGATAGTATGGTAGTGAAGACATCAAACAGAACTAATCATAACCCTGGATAACAACATACATTCAACTGAATGAATCATATCTATAACAAAAGTATATTTATTAATATACAAAGGTTCTGGTTACAATAACTGTACAAGTCACCACCAAACTATCAAGACACTACTGCCTTTCTAAAATATACAAGCTACAAAAAGATAGTATGCTCGGCTACTCTGGACCACCTCGAGGTTGGGATTTGCTTATGAATCCGCCCCGCTGCTGACGTAAGCAATCACTGCTCTGAGCCTTCTACAGTAGGCTTGGAACCTGCGTTCATCAATTGATAAATGCTGAGTCGAAGACTCAGTGGTGCTAGCTATCATATACACATAACAGAAACAAGCGTATTAAATAACAAGCAACAATGCAATGCTATGTTTACTCCCTTCTCTCTCTTTCTGTTCTGTCCTCTCTATCCCTTTTTCCTTTATACTTATTGTGCACAATATATTCCCATGCTGGATCCCTATGTACCAATACTCAACTCCCGAAGGAGGACCACTTTAATCTTGGCCCATAGGCCCCTTTTATTATGCCTATGTCTCAAGACTCAACTCCCGTAGGAGGAAATATCATATATGATTCCATTATGGAATCCTGTAATATATGATCTAGTATGCCTTTCCTTATTTTCTCTCGCTCTACTCAGGCATTCATGATCCCAAATGTCATGAATATGCTAACATGCGAGAATTCCGTATACGACTCAAATAGAAATCATGTAATTCAATAAATAACAAGCTCATATCATGAAATAATAAGCAAATATAGGAATTCAATCCCCAACATCAATCCTTAAGCCTCAAGTGGCTTTAAACAAGAAAAGAAGCAAAAAACAACGTAATACAAACTAACACGAACTAGCACTAACCTGGTAGAAGTAAAGCTGCTAGTGACTAATCACTCCTCTAAGCTTCTAGTCTTGTAAAACAAACTCCGCTACGCTTAATTCTCTGAGGAAAAATGAGCTCTAGGGGTTTAGGGACTGTAGGAACGGTTTGGGAGGAAGAAAAGGAAAGAAAGTCAAATAAAAGTCTAAGTTTATCCTCTTAAAAATGGTGTTTTAAGTTGCGTACAGCCGTACCAAATACCTATACGCCTGTACCAACCTAAAAACCCTCATGCATGAATTTTCCTATGAGTTGTCGTACGCCCGTACCAGATTTGGTACGCCCGTACGACCCTAAAGTTCCTGATGCACAACTTTTCCTGCGAGCAACGGTATGGCCGTACACCCTCTTGGTATGCCCGTACCGACTCCAGGAGCTCAATACCTTCTATTCCTCATGCCTGGTACACCCATACGGATATCCGTACGCTCGTACCACATGCCTAACATCAGGACATGCCTCAATTGAAGCCCCTAACTCTCCCAGAACCTGTGAAACACACTCCAAAACCAATCCTAACATATCAAACTCATTGTCCCTCATTCAACCGAGAGGTCACGCTTCCCAATAAGGTGACAGTGTCATGAAATACAATTACAGATACAAGCATACACACATACATACAAGTATACACATCATCAATGTATAACAAAACTCATACGCATATAGACCTCTACCCGTATGCTAGCGTACAAATGACTAGGGTCTCAACTACGGGTCTAACATAGTCTTAATCCTTAAATATGATCCCTTTCCTTCTCATCCCTGATGTTGACTTTTTTGCTACTTTTAATGGTTTTCATATGCAGATTTCAATTAATAACTTAGAATATGTATATTTGAATTATTGTCATCCTCTTTTGGATGCTCTAATAATTTCTTTAACTTCACATTGTATTTACAATTAATCCTAAGCCTTCCTTTTCAATTAAATCATCTACCTATGTAAATGATTTCTTTTCACATCACAATATCATTAATTATGCTAATTATATTAATGTTAATGTATGAATCAATCAACAATGATTATATATTGTACTTTGCATGCCTTCACATGAAAGCTATTCAATTTGTAACCATACATACATTCAAGTGACATTTAACAATGTAAGACAAAGCAAATTGCATTCATTCATACATCCCTGTAATATAGTATCACTAAGATCAAAGATACAATATAAGTAAATACATTCTAAAGTTAACACCTAACAATCAAACCATATTATGATGTTATCATAAAAGAGTTGTGTCAATAACTATTTCTCTTGATAAAGACTTATATTAGCAACTCTTTTATAATAAAAGAGTTATTAGTATAATTATTTAAATAGTTACTAGAATGATTAGTAATATAAATATAAGAAAATAAAATAAATACGAGATTTATAAAACGATAATCGATAACAACATTATGTAAATGATATGAAAACATAAGAAGAAAGAGAGAAAAGGAGGGCATCTTTCATCAAAGAAATATGAATTAAAATGATATGACTTAATTAATTTATGACTTTAACATAAATATTTTAGATCTGGTGAGAATAATTATCAATCCATCAATTATTCTATCAACTTAAATCATAAAAGGAAAGACATCATACCCATTATCAACATCTTCACGATCAATCATTACATCATAAAATAAATCATACAATCATGAAAGCATCATATAAAATGCATAAAAATATATTTGGACCGCTTAAAGAGTTATATGGTGACATTGTTTAGAATAAAACTATTATAGCAACAACTCTATCAACTTACATGCATATGATTGGGCTCAACATAACTTTTTGGCATAATAGTTTATTGCTTTCTTTACATGCCTTTAAATGTGAATAAAAATAAGAAAGATGTCTTTAAAATTACCTTTAATTTTCTTAGTCTATAGCAATTTCCTCTAATTCTTTTTAAATCTTCTAAATCTCCCCAAATTAGTTTTTTTTAAACTAGCGATGCTTTTGATTCTTAAAAAAAATGTCAATTAAAAAATTTTGTTATTTCTTAGAAAATTTTATCAATTAAGAAGATATTTTCAAAATTTTCACCTTGTAAATAATTTTTTTAAGAAATGACTTTTAATTAGACCAAAATTTGAAAACTCAATTATTTAGAAAAGAATTTTAATCCAATAAAATTTTTAAGTAAAAATCAAAGATAATCAAGAAAATATATAATATATATTTTCAATTATTTCTCTTTCCTTTTCAAGAAATGAAAACTTAACTTATATAGAAAAGTTAAGAGGCTAGGGGATTCTTGGCTTTTTAATTTAGGAAAATGAAAAGTTTTTATTTCTTAACAAAAACTTATATTAGTAAATTTTTCAATATAAAAGGTTTTTAGTACTACTTTCTTGCTAAAATAGTTGTTAGTATAACTCTTTATGCAAGAGAAATTGCTAGTGCAAGTAATTTATTGAGACTTTGAAAATTGGAAGAAATTAGATGATTTTAGCTTTTCAAAAGATTGAACATAACATTAATCATTGGGCAAAGTATGAACAAAAATTAAGTGCTAACACATCCATTATGGTTGTCACACCCAAACTCAGTGTAATACACTTTCGTAGAATAATTAATAATCCCCAAAATAGGAAATCATCAATTATCCTACAAGGGATCTATACAATTCTTTTTCATTTTTTATTCATTTAATTATATCAAATAATGTGCACTTGTAATCCAATAATATCTATAATATCAATACACCATAGTATGCATCCATTATATTCTAAGTATATATCACATATCTATCATGCATACTCATACCATCATCCATTATATGAGATCTATGTATTTAATTTTACATAATAAAGTGGTATTAATATTACACACAACAAAAGTACATAACATAAATATTACTGCCACTAAGGTTAATATAACAAGCTGTATATATAAAAGACATCACAGAGTATGTTACATTGGTCCAAAATTTCTCTGAGAATGAGATTCTTCAAAATCACAAGCTCTCTTAACTATATATCAATCAAACCAAACTCTCACCCAAAGTTCATGGTCCTACATTCATCAAATGACAAACGTTGAGCATAAAAACTCAGTGGTGCTATAAAGTGACTAAATAACATGATCACAATGTGTTGCTTATGATACGTGATGAGGAAATTATCTTAGTAACTCCTTAAACCTCTTTTAAGTTGCATTGAAAGTCTCATTCTTATCTTACTTGAAAGTGTTGATCTCATTTCATAACTTAGTTATCTTTTATAGTAGGAAATACTTATGAAGAAAGGTTTACTTCAGTTACTCCTATGTAAAAATGTAATTATTTGGTAAACTTGCCAACCGAAGTTATGCTTTCTTCGTAATTGCAAATGAAAAGTGCTTTAATCTTATTGTTGTTGACCCTGACATTTCACCTATACACGTTGCATACTTAGATTTTCTTTGATTCAGCTTAGTATTGATCCATATTTTGGAATTTGAGTTTCGTACATGGATTTTAGCATCCCTTGGGTGTTTTTAGCATATGAAGCATGTTACATTTAGCTTGTGGAAGCTAGACCATGTTACATGGTTTTCTAATGTGGAAAGCATGTCATAAGAAATTGTGTAATGTAAGCGGCCTATTTCTCTTACTTAAGTAAAATGCATCATATACTCCCTTACTATTTTAGCATATGAAGAGTCAATCTAGTATGGGGCACATGTCCTTAGGCAAGTACATTGAGGGGTATATGTGATACATGTTTGAGATATGCAAAGCATGTTCTAGTACATGTAATGCATGTACTAGTTTTTTATGCTACATGTGATGCATATACTAATACACGTGGAACACTTAACACTCAAAATTCAGAAATCCCATATTGCCAATTCATTTCTCTTAACTTTCCACTTTCCTCTATAAATATCCATTAGGTACTTACTGAAAAAGAATCCAAATTTAGTTAATTTAGGCTAAACTTTGTCAAATTGATTATTCAATAAATGAATCATTAGTGAATAATTAACCTCTTTAAATCCCCTAACTAAATTCTGGAATTAATTTTTTAAGTGATTAGCATTGATCAGTGGTTGGAAAGCCTTTTCCTCTTTTCCTTTCTTAATTTTCATTGATTTATTGATGGGTTTTAAGATTTTGATTATTTTGGCTTGAGATTTGAATGCAATAGTGGCATTAAAGCCTTTTTATGGCTTTATATGATTTATAGCTATCATAAATTTGGCGACTTTCATGATTCTATTCATAATTTTCCTTAAAATCTCCATTTTCTTCTTTTTTGGAAACAAATGTATGACATGTGACCATCTATATATGATATATATACATGTTTTCTTCATTACATGTGATGCAGGTATTATTATATATGATGCATGTAATATCTAGTTTTACGATAAGCTTGGTTGTTGATTCAAGATATGCTCATTTTTTTAATTAAATTGAAGATACTAATAGCATTTATGGCTTTACAATAGTTCAAATGATTTAAAATCATCAAACATTTGATTGAATTTGTTTAATTTTGGCTTTAAAATTAATTTTCAAGTTAAATGTCATTTTTTATTTCATTTTGTTACAAATTGATATGATTAACCTATGAATTTTGATGTTGATTCATCTCTAAATAATTATTGATGATTTTGGAGTCTTATGGTTCATATTCTCATGATCATTGATCAATTGCTTAAAAATCAATTTATTTTACTTAATTTTTAATTAAATGCCATTTTAATTGATGATTATTGTCATTTGACATGATTAGGTCAAATTTGGATGTTCATTAATTTCTAAGAGATGCTAAAAGGATCTTGGAATCTTTCAATTTATTTCCTATGATCAATTTTTCAATTTTTGCTTAGAAATTGATTTGATTTTTTAAATTAATATCATTTAATTTTTTCCATTCAATTATAGATTATTAAAAGTGAATTAAGAAGTAAATTGAGTCTAAATGACTTTCTAGAATGATTTTAGAAGTTCACTTTCATTTTTATGATATTTAAATGATTTGACTCATGTAAATTGCATTTGACACAAATGAGATTTATCACACTTGGTGGCTTTTGATTATTAATTCAAGATCGCTCATAGCTTAAATTAGTACATTTTATCGCTTGTACATTTTTATTTATGCATTTTTGGCTCATATTGCTTGGGACCATTATTTCTTTTCCTCAATTGAAGTGGAGGAAACATTGTTTATTATTTATTTTTATATTATTAAAGCTCTTCTATAATAGAATAAGCCTTTATTTTGTTTATCTTCCTCAGCATGTATGTTTTTGCTTGATTCTACATGTATTCTCTATCTCTCTATTCCCTTTCGATGAGCCATTTTCGTCATATTTTTGCTACTATGCTTTTATATATTGCTATCATGCTATATCTATTGTTATGCTATACTGTATGATTTATTCATGACTATGAATGCTAATATGCCTGCTTAGGATAATTAATCACTTAATATATTAAAATTATTATATGAAACTTTAAAATGAATAGATTTTCACCACTTGAATCCATCTTTAAAGTTAACTAGCACTCATGCTATGTATTGGTTGAATCATTTTTTAGAATGATCATATAGTGATTCCATTTTGTGACCTTTTATAGATCTATATCATTCCTTGAGAGAGCCCCTTAGAAGTTTACTTTTCATTTCAAATGGGCTCTTGGTGTTTTATATTGTAAGAATTCACTCTAGGTCACAGCAAAAGTCTCATTCATAATTGCATTATCTAAAACTCTATTGATTTTAAATGTAGCATATATATTTTATGGTTCAAATATGAGCATAAGGTTCTTTTGAAGGTAAACCTCTAAATTGGTTATTTTGAACCCTTTAAATGATACTTGACTTGATCTCAAATTTTTTCTTTGGAAATAATATGGGCTACAATGCTTCCATCATTGTTTGTAATATTAGGTCTTGAAAGTTTGCATCTCTTATGCTATATATTGTACTTGTTATTGATTTCATAATCTTTGGTTTTTAAGTAAAGTAAGAAAAGTACATTCAATTTTTAGATTTTGAATTATTCTAAACTAAGAAAAACTTCTAACTCTGTATATAAAAACAAAATAAGATTAAAGTAATAACTAAAATAAAAACTAATAAGTAGAAAAAATAAAGAAATTATCCTAAACTAATCCTTCTTTACCCTTAATTAGTATCAATTATAATATAAAAAGATTCCCTAATAATGGATCCAAAATTTTATTTGAGGAATTTAATATATCACTAACTCTAAACTTGGTGTAGAGTGAGTAAGGTGTTAAACTCTAAGAATCTTCAGTAGTTGAATATTTATATGGATAAAACTTAGAATGCCTAGGCTTACCAAATAATCAAATGCTAAAGTCTAATATCTAATCATAAAGAAAAATCTTCATTATAGATATATCTAAGCATAAGCTTTATGATGAAATTATAGTAATAGTATTAATGTTAAACACTATACAATTTCTTAATAGCACAAGTTAAAGTAAGGCTAACTAAAGGTTTGACTAAACTTACTAATAGCAACTCTCATTGTCAAATAATGGTATTTATATGTAGTACCATACACGCTATTATTTTATATAGATGTACACATAAACCTTGAAGATTTATGTCAAACCTTTTTATGTCTCATGATGAAGGTTCAATCTATTATCCATTACAAGTGACCTTGATATTTTTCATGAAGGAAACCAACTCTCATTACAAATTCTTGATTAAGACATTAAGCATGATGATCAAGCATATTTATAGATGTTAAGCACTCAATTAAAATGAACAATATAAATTTATTGCAAGGAAGTCATTTTTAATATAAAATAGTATACGACAAATCCAATAATAAATACTTAGCTTTGACACATCTTCACTAAAGTCATATTAAAATTGAAAAGAAAATGAATAAGCATAAAATAACAAATAAAAGAGAAAGAGAGATAAAGAAGAGATTATGTCTTTTACAAGCCCTTTGTTATCTTCTTCTTAAACAGAAACTTGATAAATAACTTCAAAAGATAAAGTACAATAACTCCTTAATGGTAACTCAATAACTCATTACTTGTACTCTTTATTAATTCTATATTTATTTATTAATACATCATAATCATAAATGAAGAATATCCCTCACTTATATAGAAAAGTGATAACATTTTAAAAGAGTTGTAACTTTTTATCCATAGCTTTTAAAATCTAAAGCAATATCTTTAAAGCAATTTTCCTAATCTAAACTTCAAAATTCAAGTATGATGTTTAAATAAGATTTGTATCACTTTGAATAAAGTTTCTAACGTATCTTGAATTATTACAATTTGACTTCTAGAGTGGGATTTATGAATAAAGTAGTGAAAGGACTTCAAGTGATATGATATGTACAATCATGAGTCATGATGGGCATGCTAAGTCATGATGTTTATATTGCCTTGTTCCATGCTAAATTTGAACCATTTTGAAGTCCTTGCCTCCTAAGACACATCTTTTGAATTCTAATGCTTTCCCTTGGTCCTAAAACATAATAAACATCCTAAATTCCTCTCAAAATCTTTTAGGTTTTTGAGAATCTTTACTAAAACATTAAGATCATAAAAGATATAGTAATTAAATAAAATAATGTTATAAATGTTAACCATTAAACAAAAATTAGCCTTAAATATGCATATTAAACCTAAGCATAAATGTAATGCATTACATAGACTTCTATATTAGTTTTGATTATTAATCCTTTACCATATGATACATTTCCTAAAGGCTCCTTAAAAGTTAGTGCATATTTTTTTTGTAACAATTATGTTTTAAACATGATAAACTTGTTTTAATGCAATTAGATATCACTTTTTTAACCATCTTTTATTTCCCTTAATTATAATATCTCCATTTTTTAATATGAATTTCATGGTAATGCTCCTCATGCTTAGTATTACTCTTGTTTCATACAATATTATTATGTTATAGGCTAAAAGGATGTCAACAATTGTAAATGGATTATTCAAGCTAATAGTTTGGCCTTTGAAAGTTCATCCTCTCCTTTCCTCCCTTATTCTATGCTAAAATTCACAACTTTGATTATTACTAATAGCAATCCCCTTAATCTTATGATTGTGGCTTGTACTACTTTGTAATCCTTAATATTCCTTGCTAAAAATTTATGTACTTCTAGATTCATAATGTTTATTAAGCTCCCACTATCATTTAGGATTCACTTTACCTATATAAGTTCTTAATTTTAGCAGAAGTTATTGTTGCATCATTAAAAGGGTTTTCTACAAATAAATTTTCTATTAGATTGATCATTATATATTTTGATTTAGCTATCCTAACTATGTAAGTAGCCACCTTTCTCCTCTTCCTATTTCCCACCATGGTTACTTATTCTCTAAAAATAACATTAATGATACTTGAAATTGACTTTTTCTTTCCTCCTTTCTATTTTGT
Organism: Dalechampia spathulata; assembly: GCA_948192965.1. Classification (NCBI taxonomy): domain Eukaryota; kingdom Viridiplantae; phylum Streptophyta; class Magnoliopsida; order Malpighiales; family Euphorbiaceae; genus Dalechampia; species Dalechampia spathulata. The sequence continues at coordinate 1,176 of CANYBF011804213.1, read as the reverse complement.
TTAATTTTGTATATGATTATCAATAAAATGTTTAAATTGGCCCTCTAAATGAGGAATTTAACCTCCCATTTGAGTTTGTAACATTCTTCTGTATCTTGCTTAATGTCACTATGGAAACAATAATGTATACTTTAGGTCTCATGCTTCAACATTACTTAGATTATAGGCTTGGGCTAAAGCATTTTTTTTCTTGTTTTCCTATATTTACATAAGGGGTTTGGCTAGTAGGGCATCCAAAGGAGTGTAATTTTATCTTACCTTTATATGGCAATAATTATCCCTCTATGTTTTTTTCTCAATTATTTGACTTTTCTCTTCTCATTGTTCTTACCCTGGGGGAAAATACCTTCCTCTTTGAAAATAATTCTTATAGTTTAGTTGGATTGTCACACCCTAACCTGGTGTAACATGCTCCCGTAGCATAATTAATAACCTCCTAAGAAAGGAAATCATTAATTATACTACAAAGGATGCATATATATCGTTTTATGATTCATAAGTCGTGTGCGAAAATTTCTACAATAACTTTTATTGTACGTTATACATTATCATACATACATATAGTCATCACCATTCATGATTATGATATTCACATCGAGAAGTCATCATAGCAACACACAAATAAACACACGTTTAAAACATAAACACATACATCCTACTGCCAACATGAGTAATGTTTATACTACATAACCAAAAGGTATCTGGGAGTACAGTAACAAAATATCCAAGCTGCTGTAGAAGTAAGATTCCAATGAATCTTATTCCTTGCTGACTGATGATCGCCTAATCTTGTCTCTCGCCCAATGGACTAGTACCTGCACTCATCAAATGACAAACGCTGAGTATAAAACTCAGTGGTGCTTTATAATTTTAAAAACAAATGAATGAATAAAAACATTTATCATAATAACCCAAAAACAACATCCATCGATAAATATATAGTGTATAGTGGTCATATCAGAATAGTAAACATCGTAGAGTACATACATGAGTACATTTATCATACTTTTATCATCATTCATCCCTGTCTCATGTTCATTTATAATGATGGAATGCAATTGAGCATGCAATCATGCTTTCCACTCACCCATTCACATTGTTATACGTATAAATAGTTGTGCATAATTTGTACTGGATCTCATACCGGTACCGATCCTCTTAGGGACCCGATTCCTT
>CANYBF011804211.1:0-21041 GCA_948192965.1 Dalechampia spathulata | reverse complement strand
TAATATTTATCTTTGAATTAAAATTAAAAAAGTAATATTTATCTTCATATAAATTTTTAAAAATAATATTTATCTTTGAATTAAAATTAAAAAAATAATATTTATCTTCATATAAATTTATAAAAATAATATTTATCTTTGAATTAAAATTAAAAAAATAATATTTATCTTCATATAAATTTATAAAAATAATATTTATCTTTGAATTATTAAAATTAAAGGGGGAGGGGTAGACTTATTTTCACTTCCCCTTCCCTTTTTTAATATATATATGATAATTATCGAAATTAAGATAAATCATCAAAAACCCACCAGTTATATATATATATATATATATATATATATATGTATGTATATGTTCATGTGCATGTGCAGGTGATAGATTGGAAGATGAAGAAACATGAAATTAAAATATAAAAAAGGGTCAATTTAATAATATTTTGTTCATAAGGTTTTTCCATTGGAGACCTTGAAAACGATGTGATATCGAACGTTAATTGTACAGATTTTATCTTGGCATGAGCATATTCAATAATATATTTTTTTTTTGTCTCGAAAATTTGGCCAATAAATTAATAAAAAGAAAAGGGAACTTTTATTGGCCTTTGCTCAACTTGGATTAATGATTATAATTAATTTCCTTGACATGAATTATGGTTGTGATAAGCAAAGTCCAAATACCCTCTTCTTGATTTGATCTTCTTCTTTTGTCCATTTCAGCCTTGCACATGTTCTTCAATTATTTTAAGAATAAAATAATCTAACCAAATCATCATAAAATATAATAGAAATATTTTATCAAATTAAGATATTTATCTTTTATATTATTAATTAATTTTTATAAAAATATGGATTTCATATTACATGTAAAAGAAATATAAAGAAGCGGCTGTTAATTAAAAAAAAATTGATGAAATTTTATTTTCATAAAAAATCTATATCCAAATTTCACAATAAAATTATTATTATATCTCATATTTATTAAATATATCAAATATAATTATAAAATATTTCTCTTGATAGTAAACAATATTTGAAATGACTAATAGTTGATAATTTTATAAGATATTTGAATGAAATACATAAAGATAGTTTGTAATTAATTGATTAATGATAATAAATGAAAGGGATGACGAGGGAATTATGTGAACCACAATCACATAATTGATGTGACAATGATATTAACTTGTGGACAATATTAAGAAGAATATATATATATATATATAAACCTGATCAGGTAGCTGTAGTTTTCATATGCACATCCTCCTCACTTCAACTAAAAGCTCAAAATTGCCATTCCAGCTGGTTTTTGGCAATATTCACTTTTCAGAAAAAAAAAATACTGATTAATTAATTTAATTTTTTTAAATGATAAATTTGTAATAAATTGTATATGGGATATTTTAATAAAATAAAATAAAATAAAAAGGTATCTATAAGAGAGAAATAACAAAGTGTAATTGATATAAAGAAGCAATGCCTGGCATTGTATTCGAAGGAAAGATAAAAAGTTACATGGCATGTTAGAATGAGAGGCTGTGTGATGATTTCAGAAAACCTCCAACCATGTCTTCTTCATCCCTCCCTCCCTCCCTCCCACAAATTAATGCTGCCTTTGCCTTTTCATGGAAAATGCCCTCTTTGAATTGACCCTTCTGCGCAGTTGTACTTCCACCCTCCTGTCATGCAATGGTTGCTTGCACATTTACCCATTATTTTCGTTTTGTTAGTCTCCTTTTAATATCCATACCAAAATATCTTCTCACATTTATTATTTATTTTTAATTATTATTTTTAAAAAACTTTTAAAAATATTTTATATTTTAATGATATTGTTATTTAATATATTATGATTTTAAAGACTTTATAAAAATAATAAATTTTGAAAAAAAACTAACGAATTTTTTTGATAACTAACATATATAAATTTATTATAATTCAATAATTACGTATATAATTAAAAGTACATGCTACCAAAGTGTGAGTTGTCGTTTCAAACCCAGATACTGACGTTTCCTCGCCTGAACATCTTCGATATTAAGATTGGTGGCAGAGTAAGAACCCACCGAGGGGACATCACCCTTAGCTGCAACCCGAGACTTCCTTTTTTTTTTTTGTCTTATTTTCCGTCTATTCATAATTTATTTCGGTCGCATTGGCAATAACTTCCAAAATAATATTTATAATAAATATTATATCATGTATTATTTGGAATATTAAAGTTTATGAATATCCTCATTTCGTGACGGTGTTAGAACAAATCGTGTGTGTTATGAGCCAAAAACGATCAAATCTTTTAATCTTTCCACTATGAATAGGGTTATTTTGCATGGGCATGGTGGGGAGTTTGGTCAGTCGGTTGCTTGTTGTTTCCCTGGTGTCGTCTGAGCTGAGATAGTGGAAGATATTGGTCAGAGAGGGGCACTTAGCTGGCTGCGAAGTTTATGGGTGTCTGATATTCATGTCGAGGTTGATAGCCAACCGGGTTCATCAAGTTCTTCAATCCGAGGAGTTTTTGTATTTGCGGTACACCATTAAGGATTATTTCTCTCTTTAACATTACCGTTAATTAATAATGATGAAATTTTTTGAGTCACAAAATAATAATAGAATTGAAATAAAATAATGATATGAAACTAATAAATAGCTTTGCCGTCAAATTGATGACGTATTTTGATTTTAAGTTTTGTTTGACATTATTCTTTCATTGATTTGATTAAACAGGATGATTATATGAAGAAATCAGTTCGACAATCAACAGCATTTAATTATGATAGATTTTCTAGTACAAATTTCATGAATAGAGGAGTTATCAAAAAACAAAGGTGATTTATTAACTTTACGTTATATTGGAATTGTAGACGATCCTTGTGTTAATGAAATTGTTATGGGCATATGTTCATTCCCTTCATTTGGGGGAGCCTTATTGAGCAAAGATTGTGGATGACCTAACCGTGATTGGGGACGAGCCAAGGTTGCGAGAAATGCTTAGATTTGCAAATGCCAGTGGAGCCATGACCACCACCAAGAAAGGACTAATTCCTGCCCTCCCCACCGAAGCTGATATCCTTAGCCTCAAGACTTACAAGTACATATATATACATATATATACATATCATTGGGTAGATATCCTCTTTTTGAGATGAGATGATACCACGGGGGAGCAGCAAGGTGCAAGGGTAATAGGCAGTATGGTGGGTGGAGTTGGGTGATTGATGTGTTAGTTTTGGTTGTTTGCCTCATTTGGTTTACTCAATATATTTCTTCTTTCTCCTATATAAAAAAAATTTAATGAATTGGACCTATCTCATACGTATACTTACTATTGTTATTACTCCATTTTTTAAATTATCATACATCCAATAAATTTAATTTTAACATTTAAAATCTTTTATTTGAATATGATTTTATATTTATGTATATTACACTTTACTAAATTAAATTAATGGTATATATGTCATATTTAGATCCTCAAAAATCAAAATGATATACGAGTTCTTTAACTACTAATAAATTCACTGTTTACGTAAATTGATTTTTATTTTTGTAATATATATATATATATATATATATATTTATATAAATTTCTTTTTATAAATTATTTTTTAAAAACTATCTATTTATCTATTTTTTTCAAACATAATTTTCAAATAATAATTTTAGTAAATAAATAAATAAATAATAAGGTTGAGAAATGCTTTTCTTTTTAAACAAAAAGGATATCAAACAAATCTAAGAATTAGTTACTATCTATATTTGAATATAATAAATAAATAATTAGAGATGTTCCGATTTTCTAAAAAAAATCAAATGCAAGTGAGTATGAATTAAATTTAAAATCTTCAGTTTGATGATTAAATGGACAAATAATAAAGAAAATCAATTTGCATGATTCATACCAACAAAAACACCTTTATTTAGTAATTTTCCTTTTACTATATTTACTTCACAATATACTATATAACTTCAACAAAAGAATTTTAATATTCTATAAATTTAAAATATTATAGTATTTGATTGTAAAAAAATGAAACAATTCATTAATTTTTTTTTTATTTCAATCTAATTTAAATTCACGTTTAGAAGATGAATTATTCCTTCATATTTATTCATGAGGGAATATAAGATATTAATAATTATCAAAATATCATTAAATTTCATAATTTTATATTTTTAATCAAACAAATAAATTTATGAAATTTTATAGAATTTAAATTTTTTCTATTCAAATAAAATATATAATAACATTTCAAATATGAAGATTTACATAGTTAAATATCATTAATAATGATAATTTTAAAAAACAAAACAAAATAAAATTTTATTAATTATCTTTTCGTATTATTTTATGTTGTATGTTTTGCATAGAAAACAAAAGAAGGAAAGTGGAAACTTAGTTAGGAATGCAAGTTGAGACCACCGGACAAAATCCCCTTCATTAAAAATTAAGATCAAATTGATTTAATTTTTCAATAAATTAAATCAAATTAAATATTTTTTAAATTTAAAATTTTTAAACTAATCTAAATCGATAGATTTGGTAAAAGTATAATTGCAAATTAATGATTATGTTGAATAATTTTTTAAGATAACAAATAACGATCAATTAATTATTGAGGAAGCAAGTTCGGGAAAAGCTGTTTTAATGTAATTTAACGCTTAATAATTAGATACGTCTTTAATTAATAATTTGTTAATAAAAGTGGTGTTTTTAATAAGGAAGGGTACCTGATAATAGCTGCCATTAGGATAGCTGACAATTATGAATATCAGACTCCATGATAATAGCTGGCATTCAATCTGGTTTTAGAAGATACGAACACCATCAGGTTTTATTCCTTTAAGATCAACTTGAAAGAATTTTTTACAGTTACCTGCGTGAGAATTAATCATATGCTCCATATCAGCAAAACACTTGATCGTACAGTGACTTCAAAATGTGTATTACTTTTCTTTTTCCTGATCCGGGCTAACAACTGCTGATATTCCAAATTTATGTACACCAAATCAATGAAAGCAATCGACAAAGCCACCCACTCCTTCAACTATTAACGATGTCCGGACTCTACCATCCCACCCAGGCCCAACATAGAGAAAAAGGTTCCCATAAAATTAAGTCGGATGGTACCAACCCAACCGACCGCTGGTTGACCATTCCCTCCCCCTCGTTTATGATATCTTGGCCCTTGAGAAATCCATCTCCGGATGCTGCAAGCACGCAACGCATCATAACCCATATAGCGATTTCATCAAATTAGTAATGATAAAAAAACCGCCTATGAATCAAATGAGCTTTACCTCAGCCTCGAATTTCTTCAAAAGCTCGTGCTTTTGCATCTCGTCACTCGTTGGAAGACCCTTAGACTTCTGTCTTTGATCAAACTGGACAATAAATATAGAAAACGAAGCTTTAGTAGCCATTAGGCATTAGTGGAACTCATGCATCTCCAATTCTAAGCAAAAAGAATCGATGCAAGCAACCGGACTTTGGAGTCGGTGTAAACCATTCACCAACGGAAGACAAAGGATCTGAAATTGTTTACCATAACCTTTTCAACAGTCCGCCTTGTTTCAGGATCCAGATCGCTTAGTTTGCTGTTTTCAGGTTCAACTCTCTGAGTGTCAATTTCAGGATCTCCCCTCACCAAGCATTTCCACCAGTCCAGTTGGTCATGCTTCGTCAAAAGAATTGATATGGTATATTGATCCTCTGGAGAAGCATACAAATTTAACAATAAAAATTTTAACTCATAAGTTGCAACTCGAGAAATGACCCGGCAACCAAATGGGGAAAAGATATCCAGGCATCAGATGACTAACTTTTAACTGCTTTTTTTTCAAAATATGGATGAAGCCATTCTATAAATTGTACTTTGTATTATCAGAAAACATTAATCAATTAATACATTCGGTGGAATTCTCATTTGTGCAAAGATTAACATACCAATGCTCCAATAGCAATCATCGACCTTGATGGCCTTGTAAAGTTCTCCCTGTAATCGTTTGAAAATGCATAATGAGGTGAATGATACAATAAAACTGTAACCAAATTAAAATCACAACATGAGATTATAGGTATAAACATTAGAAAGGTATAGGTTCTGACTTACGTCAATTATTGGAGGCTGAACCCGCAATCCAACTTTTAGATGGTTTTTCTTGATGTCGCACACAACAAACCTTGATTTGGTTCCAGAAGGGACTGGAACTTGTATGTTGACCTCTTGCAAGGTCTGTGTCCAAGAATATTTCTCCAGGTCAAGACCATTACCTTTGTTCGGAACTGTGGAGGAGATTTGAAAAACCACGATGAAAAAAGTAATTAGAACATATAGTGAAACATCTTTCCTGTAAAGTATACATCACACTACAATCAGCTTTAACGGATCAACAACAAGCAAACCCTAAAGCTACATAGATATATCCTACAAATAATGATAAAGAAACACGCGGACTTAATGCAATCGGATGACAATGTCATTCTAATTAGGCTTTAAGGTACATTTTGTTGTTTACATAGCAGTAGAATAGCACCTCAAAAGGAAAAAAAAACTAGAAACCCTTTTCTTTCCCTCGTCCTCTACATTCTACCATTTTTCGAAAGATGCAGCCCTAAATCACATGGACTGAAATAGTTTGGTACTGGCAGCTGAGTCCAGCATCTTCTGCTACAACGACCAAAGGAACTGACCAATAATTTAACAAGCTCCTTCTTATCAACTTTCATCGATTATGTTTCTTTTTAAAATCTCTTTTCTGAGAATCCTAAAATAGAGAAACTGGTGAGTGGGAGGTCCTTTTCAAATCGTTTTCCTAATGTAAGCTTCACATAACCAAACAACACAGCAGAAATTTCACCATTGTAACAACTCTAATAAACAAACAAAACAGGAGATATAAAATTCATTATTTAAAACTATTTGAGAAAAGATATAGAGAATCAGTTGATACCTCTAGGACCTTTGGTCTCTATCTCCATAGCTTCCTGTCTGACATCCTTCTTCTCTCCTTTGACCTCAACTTTCCCTTCCTCTTTTACCTTTTTCTTCGATGCAGCCACTGTCTTTTCTCTCTCCCTCTATTCTTTTTCTTCTTCTTCTTCTTCAACTCTCTTCCTCTTACTCCGAGTCTTCTCCTTCGCCGCGTGCACAACTTCCAGTATCTCTTGCATGGCTCTGTCTTCGGCCATAAAGTCGCATTCATTCACTAAAAAATCGAAAACCTTCTCCACTATCCCTATCGGATTTTTAGGATCGAAAGCGGCATTTAAGTGGAACGTTTTATTCGACGACGAGGAGGAGGATGACGTGGCCGGTTTTTTCTGACAGCAATGGAGGGAGAGTATTACAGAGGGTTCCAGAATCATTGACAAAACGCCGTCGTCATCTAGCAGAAAAAATGCGCGTGACAGGTAATGGGCCAAATTCACTAAATTAAGGCTGGCCAGCCCAACCTAAAACGCAAAAGACCGAATTTCTAGAGAAACTTTCAAATTTATTTTAAATATTAATGAGGTAAATTTCACATTTTAAATAATTTTTTAAAGTAATTATCATTTTAATTTTTATTATATTTATTTTTTTACTTTTAAATACTTATTCTTCTATCATATAAAACTCTAACCATCAATAATATAAACCTTCAAATTTGTTACTATTATTATTATTATTACCACATTATCTTCATCTATTTCATACCCATTATTATTAAAAACAGCTATATCTTTATTCTATTTTTTATTTATTATTATTATTTTTATATAAATATATTATATTTTTATTGAATTGTTATTTTTTATTATCATGAAATATTATTTATTTTTCCCTAATATAAAATTTTTAAAAATACATATATTTAATATATATGATAAATAAATCATAAATCATAAATATTATATGATATATAATATTCATATATATTATATGATATATAATGTTAAATATATGCATCTATTATATATATCATATCATATATAACAAGATAAATATATTTATTTATTATATATATCATATGATATATAACTGTAAATATATATATATATATTTTAAAACTATATAGTATACTATATGATATATAAAAATAAATACACATAATTTTTAGAAATATATAATGTTGAAATTTTAAAAAATTGAATGATATATTTTACATTTTGATATTTTATTTTTAAATTTATTATTTTACTAATTTTTAATTTTTTATATTTTTCATAAAAATTTAATAAAATTTGATTAGTTGGTGATGATAAATGTGATAGTTAGAATTTGAAATTTAAATTTAATAAATTATATTAAAGATTATATTAATATTTTTAATTTTTGATTGATTAAATTTAATATATATTTTAAAATTATGAATATAATATAATTTTTATGTATTTGATTATTAAAATAATTATTTGATTACAAAATGTAAGTATTAAAATTTCCATTTAGGTACAATTTGGAATAGTAGGAGGAAAATCATTTAAAGCATCGGACAATAATTAAGCATCAACGGAATAAGTATCTCCCTTCCCAACAAGGAAAAGATATTTTGATTCTCAAATGGAATTTCTTTTCCTCTCTTTCATGCTTTTAATTTTTTTTTATTCAACTAATACTAAGAATTAATCCGAATAAATCACAACACCTAAATATTTTTTAAATACTAATAAAATAATTAATAATTATTAGTAAATATTATAATAATTAATTCGACGAAAAAGCCTAAATCATTTAAGAGAAATATCTACGGAGGCGGGCTGAATGTCTGCTCTTTTACCAGACATTTCCTGTTTCATGCACTATCTAATTGGCCTCGGAACCTTTTCAAGGTGAATTCTTTCATCGTTTCCTTGTCCCTCGTCCCCAGTCTGGCCCGATGATTCCGATGGGAAAATTATCGGAGATGAGCTCCAATTGGTTTCCAGGTGAATGAATAGTCACCGGGCTCCGCATCCTGTATTGCTTGGAGTGCAACTTTCGCGCTTTCTTTTGTTTTTATGCCTTTTCCATGATTATCCTTTTTATGATATTATTTTTATAATATGATTATCCTTTTTAATTAAAAAATAAATATTTTGTATTTAAAAATTAATTAGCGAGATAGTTATTTATTATTTTCTTAGTCACATCGTGAGGTGACTTTCTGACAACACTTCGGAATTTAAATATTTACTTAACCAGGAAATGAATTAATTATATAAAAAAATTAAAATGGAATGATGTCCTTTCTCGGTATTTCTGTTCACCTTCGTTCACTTTTGAAGTGGAAACTTCTTGCAAGAGATCGTTGAAAGTCCACCACTTTAGTTAGACCCAATTTCTACACACGGAGAAATCGCAATTATAATAATAATAATAATAATAACAATTACTAATAAGTGTTGTTTCTATTTGTAAATTTTAAAAAAAACTCGCACTCCTCTCCTCTCTCTCTCTCTGCCTCTCCGTCTGCACGTTAAAAGCACTTGTAGAGAGAGAAAGCCGACCCAACCAACCAGAGAAAGAAAAAGAAAAGCACCAATCGAAATGAAAACAAAAGCAAAAACGACATCTTCCGCCTTCCTTCTTTAATCATGCTTTGTTGTCTCGATTTTTTAGAGCATTTTTTGATCTTCGATCATCAGAGTTAGGCAAAGGAGACGGCAGAGGGAAGAAATGGAGTTTGTTGGCAGAATAGTCAGGAAAGAGTTTTCCGGACAGAGAGTATTTTCGGGAATCGTGCAATCCTACAACGCCTCGTCTGGGTTTTTCGAGATCTTGTACGAGGACGGCGATTCTGAAGAACTCGACTTCTCTCAAGTTGCTTCTTTGTTACAGCAGATGGAAGCTGAACCTGCTCAGCCGAAGCGTGGTAGACCTAAGAAACGGCGTCGACTTGACCTTTGTAAGCGTGGAAATCGGGGAGACTCCTCCTCAGGTAATTCTTATTGCAATTCTCCGGTTATTGAAACCCTAGAGAAGCAGAGTAATGGGAATTTTGATTTAAATCATGGTTTTGTTGAGAATTCGGCTAGTGTTGATTTGAATGCTTCTGAGAACTGTGGTTTGAAAGAGGTGCTTGATTTGAATGCTGGGTTTAACTTGAATTTGAATGAGAGGTTTGATTTGAATAATGATGGTACGGATGTCAGTATGGAGAAAAAGAGTAGAGAGTGTATTGACTTGAATTTGGATGTGAATGGTGATGTTGAGGAGAACATGTGCAAGGATTTAGGAACTCAGAAGAGGGAACGGGGTTTTGATTTGAATTTGGGGATTGATGAGGAAATTAAGGATGACGTTGATGAAGGGCAGGCTATGGAAATTACATCGATTCAGCTACTGAAAGGAAACTCCTTGGAGAGAATTGCCAACGAAGGCAGTTCTTTTGCCGATGGGACACTGCAGGACGTTCACGTTACTGATGATATGCATGTACTGTTTGCTAAAGGAATTTGGAAAAAAGGTACTGGTTCTGGTGAAGATTTCAGGGCCGGTGATTCTGTAGAAGTGCAGGGTGCTAATACTCTTAAGGAGGATTCTCCTGAAGTAATTAATGAGAATCAAGCTGAAAATGGAAGTGCTATCAAAGTAGGGAGCGGTGGTGGTCTTCGAAGAGGGAGGAGGGGGAGACGGAAGAAGACAGTAGATGATGATCATGTTAATTCTACGCCAGAAGCAGCAATGTTTACAGATGCTCAAGTAACCTATGGATATCAAGATGATATAAGTAGCAGAGATAAAGAAGAAAATGGTAATCAGAGGCGGCGCAGGAGGGGAAGGCCTACTGGTACCTCTAATTCTAGGCCAGACTCTGTAGTCATTGCTGATGCTAATCATGTAAAGGAAGATTCCAATATGGTGACTGATGAGGTGCAAGATGATACAGAAAATGTAAACAAAGAGATGGGTGGTAGTCATAGAAAAAGAAGAAAAGTTTCAGATCATGTGAATGCTTCACCAGAAATGACAGTGTTAAGAAGGAGTGCTCGCCGAGGTGCAGCAAAAAATGATGTTTTGACTGCGGTGGCAGTAAGTGCTGTCAATGATTTATCTGCGTCTCCAGCAGTAAGTGCATTAACTGAGGAGAAACCTGTGAAATCATGTCGTCACTGGCAAGAAGAGCTTGTTGTTCTTCCTGAGAAAGCTCAACTTCCACCTTCTTCACAGAATTTTGATTTGGTGGGAATTTCAGTTGCTGATGTTTTCTCAGTCTATGCTTGTCTAAGATCATTTAGTACCTTATTGTTTCTAAGCCCCTTTGAGCTGGAGGAATTTGTGGCAGCTCTTAAGAGCAACTATCCCAGTTCATTATTTGACAGCATTCATGTTTCCATTTTGCAAAGTTTAAAAAGGCATTTGGAGTGCCTCTCCAATGAAGGTTCAGAATCTGCTTCTAATTGTTTGAGGTATGGTTTTGTTCTTTCTCCTACCAATTCTGTCTGTGGGACTTCTGTTTGTTGGTGATTAATATTCTTTTAAATGACTATTGATGTAGGAGTCTTAACTGGGGTTTCTTGGACTCAATTACATGGCCTGTTTTCATGGTCGAGTACCTGCTAATGCATGGCTCAGAATTGAAACCTGGGTTCAATCTTAGCCATTTGAAGTTATTAAAAACTGACTACTATAAGCAGCCCGTGTCTCTGAAAGTGGAGATACTGAGATGTATGTGTGATGATATGATTGAAGTGGAAACCATTAGGGCTGAGCTCAATAGAAGATCTTCAGGTGCTGAATCTGAGCTAGACTTTGATAGAAATATAAATTTTGGGACTTTGAAGAAAAGCAGGTCTGGGGTGGATATGTGCTTCACCGAAGAGTCAGTTGATGATACAAATGATTGGAATAGTGATGAATGCTGTCTTTGTAAGATGGATGGGAACTTAATATGTTGTGATGGTTGTCCTGCCGCTTATCACTCAAAGTGTGTTGGTGTTGTCAGTGATGCTTTACCTGAGGGTGACTGGTTCTGCCCAGAGTGTGCCATAGATCGGCATAAGCCTTGGATGAAAACTCGGAAGTCGCTTCGAGGGGCAGAGCTATTGGGGGTAGATCCTTATGGACGACTATATTTTAGCAGCTGTGGTTACTTATTGGTGTAAGTTTGTCCCACTCTCCTTGGTATATGTGATTCTTGGTTTTTATTCTATTATCACCATTATTGGTAATACTATTGTTGATTTTTTAAAATTGAGTTGCCATTCTTTATATTTCAGTTATATTGTGTCTTACATGTATTGTCAAATAACATGTTATGATTTTTGCATACTTGGATGGTCTACCTGTCTCATTCATCATTAAAAAGGATGTAGCGTTTTCCTTTGGTTAAGTGGGTGGGGTTTAGATAAGAAGTTGTCTCTAGACTTTCCACCTGAATGCATACCTTTTTTCTTAAACTTTTTGTCTTGTTCTGGTTACTATTAGTGCTTTAGGACCAAGGTAACCTTTGATTTTGTTGAAGTAGGGTGATCTATAGCATTTGGAATTATGCATCTGTCTTGCTGCCATGACTAGGCATATTTCTAATGTTCTATTACTTCCAATAGAATCTAATTATCTATTTGTCCTGTAATTGCTGTATATCTATATGCAACTTCTTTCTCAGCAGTAAATTGCCATCTAAGCTAACTTCAGATATGTACTCTTTAAATATATTTGTTGACCTTGCAGGTCAGATTCATGTGAAGCTGAATCTCCATTCAATTATTATCACAGTGATGACCTTGGTGCTGTTATTAAAGTGCTGAGGTCTTCGGAGATGATCTATGGCAGCATATTAGAGGCAATCCTCAAGCATTGGGATGTTCCTATCAGTTTCAATGGAGCAAGCAGTATTCTGGATTCTTTAAATCATGGCATGCATATTAAGATGTGTGGGATTTCAGCTCTGTTGTCATCTTCAGAAACAGGTGCAATAAAAAATGAGACTGCAGGTCAAAAAAGATCAGATGAAAACTTTGTTACGGGATGTTCTGGTCTTAATGACATTGAGGTCTCAAAGTCTGTGAATCAAACTTGCGTTAGTTCTGAAGGATCTGAAACAACCCAAACAAGTTTACAGAATCAGAATTCTAAAGGAGAAACACCTGATTGTTCTATTAAATCCATGAATCCACTGGGAGACAATATTTTGACCACTACATGTTTGGATTCAAGAAAAGGAAATGTCATAGGATCTGCAGGTAAGGGATACCTGTCATCTGCTTTAAAAGGAACAAATATGGATGTATCCCTGTTGCAGCCAGTTAATAGTTACATGAACCATTATAGTTTTGGCCATATAGCTTCTTTAGTTGCGGAAGATTTGTTGCACAAGTCATCAGACAAAGCTCTCGAAGATTCAACAAAATCAGAAGAGGAAATAGTTTCTGGTCAGATGAAGATTATTTCAAGAAAATGTGCCAGGTTTCATTGGCCAAATATTGCTAGCTCTGATGTTGATGTTCAGAAAGAAAAATGTGGGTGGTGCTTCTCTTGCAGGTTTTCTTCTGATGACCCAGATTGCTTGTTAAAGCTTAGATTGAGTCCTGTTGGGAACGAGTCTGCAACTGAAATGGCTGGCCTCCAAGCAAAAAGGAACAAGCAAGGACATCTTATAGATATAATTGGTTATGTTCTTGCAATTGAAGGCCAGTTGCAGGGTCTTTTGTTGGGTCCGTGGTTGAATGCACATTATAGCAAATTCTGGCGTAAGAGTGTTCTCAAGGCATCTGATATTGAGTCTGTGAAATGTTTCCTTCTCATGGTAAGTATCTTTTCTTTGTTAGTTATTCCTAACTTGGATCCTTGTAAAGCATTTAAATTATCTTATCAAACTTGTTCAGGAAACATTCTCAACAAAATCTGTTCTGTAGTGATTTTATATATGGGCAAATTGTCTTAAAGCTAAGGAACACCCCCCACCCCACTATTCTCCTTTGTGTTTTTATAATGTTTGTCTCAGAAATTTTGGATGATTTGTTGTGGTTGCATTGTGCAGTTAGAGTCAAATATCAATCGTCTGGCACTTCCAGCAGAGTGGTTGAAATATGTGGATTCTTCCACCACGGTGGGTTCAGCTTGTCATATTATCATTGCTTCATCACGTGCATCTTCAAGGAATGGAATCAGTAAGAAAAGGGCCAAGTGCTCGGAATTTGACTCCAATACTTCTTCCAGTTCTTCTAGTGGTTTGAGTATGCTTTGGTGGAGGGGTGGTAGGCTTTCTCGCCAACTATTCAATTGGAAGGCTTTACCACGGTCATTAGCATCCAAGGCTGCTAGACAAGGTCCAAATTCTTTCATCTGTTTATCAAAATATAATTAGTTGTTAGCTCTTGCATTTAGTCAACAAAGTAATATTCTGAATTTGCTCGAAGTTTGAGATTATGCAGCTGGATGTATGAAGATATCAGGCATGTTGTACCCTGAGAATTCAGATTTTGCAAAGAGAAGCAAATATATTGCTTGGCGAGCTGCTGTGGAGTTGTCAACAACTGTAGAACAACTTGCTCTGCAGGTATGATATGATTTTGTGTATGTTTTGTTGTCGTGACTGGTATTCTAAAGTACTCGTTCTTATATATTATGAAGAAAAATAAATTCATGTCCTGATAGCATGTGTAATTTCCGTAGTTAGAGGTCATTTCACATCTAGGAGATTAGCTGAAGTGGATGTTGTTAATGGTTCTTCTTGGAAGGACTTATGGTCCTCAATTTTGTTATGCAATAAAATTAATTGGGAGTTATTGTTAAGTCAATTAGATGATTTTTGTCCTTTTTAAAATAAGTGGATGACATAATATGCAAGCGTGTAGAAGGGTTGACTGGATGGTGTCTGCCGGTACTTTTTTTGAATCCCAACCAAATACTGTTTGTTTATATTCATGTTCTTCAGCTCTTTGATTTTTATCTAATGGGACAGTGATTACTTCTGTAGTAAACAACTGACTGTTATTTAAATAACAAAATTAACATTTAATAATTAATAGGGTGCTGAATCTTGCAAGTGCATATTATAATTAAAAGCGTGTGAATTAAGACCTAACCAGATGTACTTTACTGGCCTGCATTCTTCCCTCAGTTGAATCTGCATGACACATGGTTGAGTTATATGGTCATTCTTCCAGGTCAGAGAGCTTGATTCGAACATCAGGTGGGATGAAATTCGGAATACAAATCCACTGTGTATTTTGGACAAAGAAAGCAAAAAATCAATCCGGTTGTTCAAGAAAGCAATTGTCCGCAGAAAGTATGTGGAAGCAGAAAGAACAAAGTATCTTCTTGATTTTGGGAAGAGGAAATGTATTCCTGATATCGTTTTAAAGTTTGGATCAGTGGTTGAAGAGTCCTCCAGTGAAAGGAAGAAATTTTGGTTGAATGAATGTTATGTCCCATTGTATCTCCTTAAAAATTTTGAAGAAAAAAGAATTGCTCGCAGAGCTAGTCAAGGGAGTTCTGGCAAACTTCCTGATCCTGGTGTGATGATGAAGAAGCCCTCAAAGAAAGGAGGATTTTCTTACCTTTTTGCTAAAGCAGATAGATCTGAGTACCATAAGTGTGGGCACTGCAACAAAGATGTTCCTATCAGGTACCGTATGCACTTAATATTTCTTTATGTTATGGGCAATACACTTATCAACTGGACACTTCTGTACTCGGCTGTCAATAGTTGTTAGCTTATTTATTTATTTTGCAGTTTTGTGCTAATTGACATTCAAAGGCAAGTAATATATTACACAGCAAGTAATATATTACACAACAAGTATTAGCTGGTTTTGTTTTTGGTTACATCTGATGTTAGGGTATGAACAATAGCTTGTATGAAGTTCATTGTTTGTAGCTTCTGTGTGTAGTCTATGGTTACCATTGTTTGTAGCTTCTGTGTGTAGTCTATGGTTGCTATTTGCTATCAACTATCAAGTGCTTTCCTGCTATTGTCAGGATGTGGTAGGGGTGGCTCATTAGGAGCATCCCTCCGCTTCCATTTCTCAAAAAAGCTATTTCATGCCTTGAACCTGTCACTTAGATGTTACTAAAGGATCAGCTTTACCAGTTTATCTAATTATATAAATAATAATAAACTTGACAAGGCTCGATAGCTGTTTGAGTTGATTACTACCATACTCAGACCCTAATTAATTCATCACTTGAGCTAGTCAAACTTAACTCAAAATTGATTCGATTAACTTTCATTTGATTTGAAGTGCTCTTTAAGGTGAACTAGAATAGATTACCAGTATCATGGCTTGTGTATACCCCTTGATCTATTGTGGTACTAAGCTGTCCAATTTTGTGCATTTTGTTTTTGTAATTTGTCTTTTTTACTGCTCTAAAGATTTGTTTTTTTAAGTATTAACTTCATTTCTTATGATGTCTGAACACTTTTCAGGGAGGCCGTTTGCTGTCAGTATTGCAAGAGTAAGCAATTGATCTTTAAATGACATTCCAATATTTATTCTAGCCATGTTTCTCATGACACGCTAATATAATATTTAAAGCTATGTAGTATTAGACTTAAAACTTGATGTTAGGCATCCACCTCATATCAAGCTAGATGGTTATGATTGTTATGCCGTTTTCAGGATTCTTTCATAAACGCCATGTGAGGAAGTCTGCGGGTTCCATATCTGCAGAATGTGAATATACATGCCATCGGTGTGTTAATGGTAAATATATGAAGATTGATTCAAAAACAGAGAAGAGCGTTTCTAAAAGAGGGAGAAAGAAAGGGAGCACAAAAGCTCAGCTTCAAAAGTTGAAAAAGGCCTCTGTTAGGAGCAGTTCGGTGCCTCTTAAAAGCAGTAAAAATACTTTGAGGACCTCGAGGTCATTACGACCACGGAAAAAGAAAAAAGTTGCTGTTGTACCACTGCGTCGCTCACCAAGGAAAGCTAAGTTAATATCTGTACAAAAGAAGGTGAGAGGACGCAAGAAGGGTAAACAGGCAAAACCCAAGAAGACAACAGGCAAGAAACCAACAAAAGGTACTTCATGGCGCAAGAAGAGGACCCATGCTTACCATAGTTATTGGCTCAATGGTCTTTTATTAACCAGAAAGCCAGATGATGAGCGTGTGATGCAATTTAGGAAGAAAAAGTTTCTTGCCCCTTCAGAGAGTGTCATTCATGATCAACCCAAATGCAATCTTTGCTTTGAAGCGGGATATACATCTACCTCAAGTTATATTGCTTGTGAGAGGTGTGGGGGTAGGTATCTTTCTATTACATTTTAAATGCCTTTTTGACTTTTGTTATCGACCCATTGCAAACTTGAAAAGTTGTTTGTACTTGATCTATTTGATTCCCTTCATCAATTGACTGTTCATTGACTCCTGCAGAGTGGTTCCATGGGGATGCTTTTGGGCTGGATGCTGAGAACAGCAGTAAGATTATTGGATTTAGGTGCCACACATGTCGTAACAGTACTCCTCCTATCTGCCCGTTTGTATCAGTATCAAGAAATCATGAATCTCAAGTGGTAGCAGCAAAAAATAGCGTTGGAAATTATTTCTCTAATGAAGGAACCGATGTTGTTCAACAGTCCACGGAGATAAACTTGTTGCAAGAGTCGCTTGCAAGGAAGGAACAAGAAAGTTCATTTATTGCTGATGGTTCCACTTGCGGGGAGGATGATCAGTGTTTTGTGGCCGGGTCTAGGCTGAAAACAGGCGATAGAAACATAGACAATAATCTGAAGGAGAATACTAATATAATTCAAACGTCTAATGAGGATTTGATCCTGGAACCAACATCAGGTGATGAAAACTTAATGTCCAAAGAGAATAAAATCGAATCAGGAGATGATGCAATGTTGCTTGACCAGATGCAGGTTCTTGGTGCAACGTGAGTGTGGATGAGAGGGGAACTGGTTCAGTATCAGACTGTCATAGTGTAAGAGATGATTCATTCCCTTCCTGAAGTCATTTTGTGTCAAATCGGGTTTGCATCCTCTGATCATTTATGACATCAACTGAATTATTATATGACGGAGAAAAGCAAGTGTAGAATTAATATCAAGTCGTCCACCTAATTGGAGACATGAAGAACTATAGAGGGTAGAGTTGTCTGTAGGTTTAGAAAGAAATACCTGTAAATCTTCTAATGTTGTTGAAATTCTTGGCAGAAGTGTAAACGATATGCTGAGATGATTCATTTGAAACTGAAAAATAAAGAGTTCATTTGGAGGTCTTTGTCTGTTCAGTTACTAACATTGCTCGATACACAAGAAAATGGAGTTAACAAGTACGCTGGGCTTGGAAGCTAATCCAAAGAGGCAGTTCATCATCTTATTGTGGTAAGGCTTGCTGACATTTTCCTGTTACATGCTGGAATGGGTCACTATGGTACTTTCTTCTTTGAGGTTTCCTTGCGGGTTGATTGAGGGAAGGAGGGAGAAGCATGGAACTATAGAGGTGAGGATTTGTGAGGGCATTGACACGACATGTTATTTTCTAAACCAGCCAAGTGAATTTGTGTTGGTGTTTGCACTCGGAACTTGATAGATGAGATTTGAGATTCAATTGATAGGACAGATTTAACAATGATAGCTCAGAGTCAGGATTTTAACATATCATGTACTAGTACTCATTTCAATAGTCTTACTGAATTTTGATTGCTTGTATCCGCTTCATTTCTATATGGTTATGTGTATATATTTATATTGATACAAGAAAGTTGTGTAGCGTGTCATTTCCCACGTTCAAGGTGGGAACCAGCCGTGTTCTCTCTCCCTCCCTTGAAGCTGCAGTTATATGCAAACAGGGTTGACACTGGTTTTTGATCCCCTACTTCACTTCTAACTCAAGGTTCCGTGAAAATGAAAAAGAATTTTTCAAATACGCACCTGGCTGACGACGTTTTGAGGAACATCAATCTGATGCCTAAACGACTTCGTTTTTGTTCTCGCACAAGGCGGATTCAAGAAAGTACTCGAACTAGCCGTTAGATGTGAAGGGTAAAACGGACAAATCAACAATGCGCTGCGTCCCTTCGCAAAGTTCAAATTCTTCCCGCTCGAAACGATATCGTTTTGGTAATCCAAACCAGCGCTCTCCTCTTTCTACAAGCATCAGATCCTACAACTTTGCCTCATTCTCGAGTTTCTTTTCTTCGCTTTCAACTCGTCTCTCTCTTTTCTTAGTATTCATCAATATTAATAGATAAAGACAAAAGGAATACAAAGAAACTATGGCAGCTGTTAATAGATACCGTAGCGATACACGGCCGGCAGGGACACTGCCGAAGCAGACGGGGCCAACAGCCAACGACGTCGATACCCAATCTGTGCTCAAACGGTATTTTTTTTCAACATTTATATTGAGATTGATTGAGACTCGTCGATGATTATTATGGTTTCTGCAATTTTCTCTTCATATGCATGGTTTTCTGAGTTGATGATTCGATTCTTCTATTATGCGGATTTCTACCGCATCGACTGTCTTGAGATGGACATTTTTAATTAATTAACAGTCTTGAATAAGGTTTTCCAAATTATTGATTACTTTCTTGTTTGTTTATCAGGTTGCAATCTGAATTAATGGCGTTAATGGTAAGTGGACTTGTTATGAGAAGAACACTAAGACTTGACATGTATTTTAGTGAAGTTGATGATTTAGGGCTTACTGATATGAATTATTTGTGGATAGAACTTGAATAATTTGGTGAGTCCTTATGGAGAGACCATGAACGTATTTTTAATACTCTACTTGTTTCATATTTGGAGCAATATCACATCCCAATTTCTTGTACATCTAATAGCATCTATTCTCATTATTTCCTAACAATTGTAAATGGCAGATGAGCGGTGAATCTAAGATTTCTGCATTTCCTGAGGAGGACAACATATTCAGCTGGAAAGGAACAATTACAGGAAGCAAAGAGACAGTGTTTGAAGGAACAGAGTATAAACTATCCCTTTGTTTCTCAAACGAGTATCCCTTCAAGCCCCCGAAGGTTAAGTTTGAAACTAGCTGCTTCCATCCTAATGTGGATGTTTGTGGCAACATTTGCTTGGACATCCTTCAGGTAAAAACATTGTTGCTTGGAATCGATCCTTTGACTAGCTAGTCAATTTAACATGATCATATGACGAATCTATGTGCATTTGTAGGACAAATGGTCATCAGCCTATGATGTTAGGACAATACTATTATCTATCCAGAGTTTGCTAGGAGGTAACTCATTATTCATCATTGTATTGAGGCATGCAAATGTTGATTATGACAATTCTTATGATTTAGTTGTTTTGTCTAGAGCCAAATATAAGCTCACCTCTAAACACTCGAGCAGCTCAGCTCTGGAGCAATCAACAAGGTACCCTTTTCCCTCTCTTTCTCTGTGTTTGAGAGTCTTTCAGAAGATAAAATGATCTAAATTAGTTACTTAAACCTCATTGCAGAATATAGGAAGATGGTCGAAAAGTTACACAAAGCTTGCTAGTCTATATAAGCAATGTATGTGGTTCGGATTAGCAGCAAACTCAATCCATCCTGTAATAATATGGTGAGATGATTCAAGATTTCATACAATACTCATGACCAAGAAAAATATTGATCTAGTTCGACAAAAGAAAAGGAGTTGTATATTATATATTTTAAGGGTGTCGAAATTATCAATACATTGTGGCTAAGAGATTTTTGCATTGATTGCTTGCTTGCCCTTTGAAGTCAATATTCAATCATATTCCCTTATGTTTGGTTTATATAAGTAACGAGTCATTAGACTAAAATCATAAAACAGCAAAATTAACAAAACAAAAAATCAAGTCTGTGTTTTGGGCAGAAATTTAATATGTTAAATATGCCAAGTTTTAATAATTAATTATATTATATTAATTAGTTAGACCGGAGAAATCAAATATGCAAATCCACAACCTTACTGTACTACTTTGAGTCGGGCCTCCGACATGTCTCTTTTCTTAATAGTTTCCCACATTAAATAATTCTACACTTGCTTTTCTCCCTCATTTTTGTAAGAATTTAAAATCATAAAATATAAAATAAAATTCATTATGGGATGAATTTTTAAACTAAATTGATTGATTCTTTAAAAAATTTTACAAGTATTTTCTATTGAAAAAAACCTTTTACTTTATTAA